>SNQJ01S0010482.1:359230-371354 GCA_010110895.2 Picea sitchensis
GGTTCGATTTCTTGAGGATATGCCACGTTAGGTAGGGAATGTGATGGGAAAACCACTTGCTCGGACTGGCCCCCACCGTTAAAGGTATAATGGTTAGGGTGGGGGGGGGGTCCGAGCTATGATAAGGACCCTTGATATAAAGAGGTGGACCACCACTGATGGAGTTCAAAATGGGGGTTAATGGAGGACAAGCGTCGGGTGGTGAGAGGAGCGAGAGTAGTGAGTGGGATGAGCGGAGGTGACACGGTGATCTGATGTCATTCAAGCACATGATTATAGGAGATGTTGAGGGTGGTTTGGATCTAGACCACCTTTGGGTCCGTAATCCACCATAATCTGCCACAAACCCTTCCAAAAATACCATGGTTCCAATTTTGGGACCGCTTATTAAACTTAACGCTCGAGTAGTTTACGTCCCCACAATGAAGCGTGGTCGTCGATCTGATGACGATCTATGATTCGGGTGATATTTACCTGCTGCAAGGATCAATGGTTCTTTTTGACTTGGGATCAATGGTCCAGATTCACTTCAGACTTTCAGGCTTCAGATGTTTTGAATGTGAAACATGAAAAATCTTCTGGAGGAAAATCTCCGAAGTGAATGATATGTCACCACGTGTCATGATGAATGAACGATCCAGATTCTCTTCGGAAGTTTGAGCTTCAGGAGTTTCAAATGTGAAGCATGAAAAACCTCCTAGAGGAAAACCTCCGAAGTGAATGATATATTGCTGCGTGTCGTGACCAATGGACGGTCTAGATTTTCTTCAAAAATCTGGGCTTCGGGATTTCGAGAGTTTATGAATGTTATGCTCTAAAACTCCCGAAGGAAAATTTTCGAAGCGACGTGTCAAGTTCTCGGGACTTTGACTCTTTGACTCTTCGAAGGCTTCAAGAACTTAGTACTTCAAAATTGATATTAAAACCCGTGCAATTCTAGACCCCGAATGGACGAGAGCCGTTGATCTATTCGACCTGATGGATCTCTTCCATCGAAAATTAACCTGTCTGTTCCCATGGTCTGAGCCTGAAATTTGCTCCTTTGGATTGCTGCGTCATGTGCACAGACATTTCCCGTGCATAGAAAAAGTCTTGGTAGACCTGCGGTGAGCTCTATCAATGGTGCATGTGATTAAAAGCATTTAGAAACAAATATGACATGTATTTTATCCTTCCAGAAAAACATAAACAAAAATGTGCGAAGACTCAAAAAACGAATAAGGGACCAGACAATCAGTAGTGGGAAACTGACTTAAACAACCAGAAAAAGGAAAAATTGATGAAGGAATAAGAAAAAGAGAGGAGAGGCAGGGGATGCAAACCTAGGTTACAACACTCCCCAATAAAGGAAATATCCATTGCTCGTTGAAAGGTTGCTCATGCATTCATTAATCCAAAGGGAATTTTAGCATACATGAATGTGCCCCAAGGAGTAGTGAAGGTTGTCTTCTCTCTATCTTCAGGTAGGACATAGATCAGATTGTAGCCTGAAAATCCATCAATCATAGACATCCTAGATGATCCCATCACTCTCTACAAAATATGCTCCATCTTTGGCAAGGGGTAATTATATTTCTTGGAGATTCTGTTCAAATTCCCGAAGTCAGCACACAGTCTAATTTCCCCATTCTTTTTCCTCACAGGGACCAAGTTAGCCACGCACTCAGAGTACCTCAAAGGAATTATGATCTTGGAATCCAACAATTTCTTTACTTATTTTTCCATAATAGGCAACAACATGGGATTTATCTGTCTGAGTTTATGCCTAAAAGGCTTGGTCTCCTCTTTCAAAGGGATCTTATGTTCAATGATGTTTGTGTCATATGTTTGTAAATATTCATATTTCCTGGAAAAAACATCATCAAACTCCTTTAAAAGTTTGACATACTCATCCCTTTGTTCCTTTGACAAACTGCTACACAATTTCACATACTTTGGATTTCCCTCTGTACCTAAATTGCATTCAGTCACATCATCATTTTCAGTTGAACCTTTAACCTTCACACCAACATCATTTCTGTCAAACAATCTCTCCAAAGGGACTAGTCCTTTTGGAATATGGTTACTGGGCAATTGAATAATATGATGGTCATCAATTTTATTCAAAAAAATATCAGCATGAGGGAATTTGGCATTATCATGATCTTGCTCAATATGCAGGAAAAAAAACTCTTCCACAATTTCAAGAAATATTTTGATCTCAAGATAATCCTCAAGTACCTTCCAATGTTTGACATTGTTAGGTATAGAGGGTCTATACTTCAATTCCACATCATATTTGAGCTTAGGGGGAAAAGGAACTCTGAAATTACTTGCAGAAACAACTAAAGAATCTTCCATAGTATTTTCCTCTCTTGGAACAAAAGAGATATTAAAATCTGAGAAGAAATTATCAACAAGATCCCAAACTTCATTTATGTAAGTTCTTAACTTGGGGTGTTTATCTTGCTACAAATTTTTGAATTGATGTACAATTAGTTCATCATCTCCAAACACTACTAACTCTTCAATCTTCATGTCTTTAGCAACCCTCAAACCCAAAACAAGAGCCTCATACTTTGCCACATTGTTTGTAGTTTCAAATTCAAGTTTGTAAGACAAATATATGATCTCTTGGGTTGGGGAAATAAATACAACCCCATCACCAACACCTTCCTTAGAATATTCTCCAAAAAAAACATCTTCCAAACATACACATTATGAGGGAAAATTTCACAAGTGTTAATGGGTTGTTTTCTGATTTCAATAGGTGATTGAGGCACATTGGTGAGATGTAAAATACTGGATCCTAAATTAGTACCAATTGCAAAAATAGGGTGGTTGGTAGGATTGGCTTCATCATTGACGATGTAAGCTAGTTGTGCTTCCGTATAAATCCTTTTGTACTTTCCCCCAAATACATGAATGGTGGCATATGAAAGGTCCATCTACAAAGTCCCCCCTAGTATTTGGATCCAATATCTTGACAAGAGAATCCCAAACTTAGGGGGGACATTAGCCACCACAACATCCATGACCACACTCTTCATGGGTAATTTGAATAAGGTAACAACCATGTCTTTAATTACCCCAAGAAACTTCACTTTCCTAGAATCAAATGAGTATAAGTCATGATAATTTTTTGTAATTTTTAGCCCAAGCTCATCCATGATAGTTTTAGGAATGAGGTTATGAGATGCATCTGATTCCATCAAGTAGTTGTGCAACACTTTATTATGAATATTTAATGATGTGTAGAAAGGAGGAGAAGATTCATCCCTATCCTCTACCAAAGGTCCCAATATGACTGGTGGTTTTTAATCTTGAAGGTTCACAGAGTATTAAGAATTAGAGGAAGGTTCAGGTTGCAACATCTTTGTAAGATATTTTCTAAACTCCTAATTCTTAATCAACTCTAAAAAGGGTATTGGGATTTTAATCTTTTGAATATCACTTTCAAAGCTAAAAGAAGAGGGATATTTCAGAATCTCCTTAATTTCTGGGACATGGCTCTTAAGCACTGCTTGAGGCTTTTGTGCCTCTTTTTCTTTGCTGCTAGATGCGACAGCCTTATCATAATTTTCTGTTTTGGCGGGTTGCTCATAAGTGTTAGGTTTTACCTCTTTCTTTTTTTACCTTAGGTTGTATTTATTTGAATTATCATTGATTTTTTCCCCTTTACTCAATTCATTCAATTGAATGTCCATGAGAGACTGCTCATATGAAGATTGGGTTAAATGATGGGATGGATAAGTGTCACCAAGACAATGGAATTCTGGATCATCTTTTTCATCCTCTCCTTCTTCATCAACAACACGGTTATTTTGGATAGGGGCTTGGAATTTTCGATCATCCCTATCCCTATTTATTTGATCTCTTTGAAGGACCCGAGGGGAATTATTTGGTCTTCTGAAATTTCCTCTATTATCAACATTCTGTGTGTTCCTATAAATCTACTTTCCTTCAAGTTTCAACTTTTCCATTTCAGCAGAAAGCGATTTTACCAATTTTGTTAGTTCATCAACTTGAGGGTGGACATCAGGGGAATCAGAGGTTGAAGCTTCAACCCTACTTTTTCTTCTGTCTATATCATATTTTCCCCTAAGCTTGTCAGCTGCCAATATGTTAGATTCTACCTCCAAGGTTGCATCTTTCATATGAGCTAGAGAGGTATATCTTATTTCTCTCAACAGGAGGCAAAACTCAGGGTCAAAAGCACTAGCATATGTAATCTTGGCAGAAGTTTCTGTAGGATTTATTTCAGTGAGAATTTTGTTGTGCATTTTATTAAATCTCTTTGATAAGTCTAAAACAGATTCCCCTTCTTTCCTCTTAAGTGACCCAAATTCTGTAATGTAATATAGGAAATCCTTTTTATCCCCCCATTGCCTCAGAAAAGCATCATCCAAAGCTTCAATTCCAACAATATATCCATGAGTCAAACCCCTAAACCATTTCCTAGCCTCACCATCAAGGCTCTGTACAAATATCCTCATCCATACATCTTCATTCTCAATATTAAGATTGTCTGCATAATTATAAAAGGCTACAATGTGTTCTTCTGGAGTTATGTCTTCCTCCCCTGTAAAATTGGGCATGTACTTAAGGTATTATCCAATTGGAAGATAATTCATAGGTTGAGATAACACCAGAGGGGCATACCTAGTAGCCAAGATGGCATCCATCCTATTTCTAGGAAGGCTAGCACCTTCCATTGGATTACAAATTCTAGGAGAACAAGGGGGAGATTGAGTCTTGATAGGTACAACTACAACTTTGATTTTGGGGGAAAGAGTGAGGTTGGATGGAGAGATTTTAGTTTTCACAGGAAGAGGCTGAGTCTTTGAAGAAAATGGTATAGGTTCGAAGGGAAATGAGGCTTCCTCCTCTTTGGTTACAACAATTTTAATAGAAAGAGGAGTAGGAGAACCCAAGGTAGGAAAATCTTCTAAGATCTCAAGTCTAAACCAACTTACAATATTAGGAGAGGTAAGGACTTAAAAACTTTCTTCTTTCATTTTGGGACTAAAGTAAGAGTATTCAATAGGGAAATTTTCAAAATCCAAATTTATAGAAACTTCAACAGAAGGTAAAAGAGGAGAATTGGATATATCTACTGGTGTATTAAAGGTGGAATCATGAAAATGACTAGAAGTACTTGGTACAACAGCTGAAAATCCTTCTTGAGAAGTTTTTCCTTTCTTGATAATCTTCTCTGGGTCAACTTCAGGTGTTGCCAGAGGTAGATGTGGAGTAGAAGGAGTACAATCCCAAAAACCCAAAAAATCTTAGCAGAAGGAGTATAAGCCTGTAGATGCCTCCAGTAGGTATAATTATGACATTTCCCTCAAATATTCAAAATGAAAAAGTTGATCATCATAAAAAATGGGGTTTTCTAGCCTCTCCACTGCATCTCCTTAATCTGTCACTTCTCCTTGTTGCAACAAAAATTCTCCTTGTTCCAGCTTGGGATAGTACATTGAGATTTCTCTGGGCTAGATCATCCTTGAAAGGCTGCAACTCCTCTTTAAGTTTTCTTTTCTGGTACTGCGAGTCTCTGTTCTTCCTGTACAAGTTTCTAAGTTGTCTATGTAGGGACAATAATATTCTTCTTGTGAATTGAGCTAACTCAAGAATTTCCTTATGCATATCCATGAGCTCACTCATCTTTCTCCTCCCAGCCAATCCTTCTCCCTTCAGGTGGGAAATTTCCTTTCTTTCAGCTCTGAGTTGTCTAATAAATCTCTTGAAGGTGGGGTTATCAGGGGGAGTGGTGATGTTTATGACTTCAATATGCTTCTCAATTGTTTCACCTTTACCCTTATCTTTCTTTTGGATAAGAGCTTTGGTTACTTCTGCTTCAACATCTTCCTTATGGGCCGATGATCTGGTAAAGAGCCTCCTAGCTCTAGTCTCAGCTATTGCAGTAGGTGAAGGAAAGTGTAACTTTATCCCCCTTTTGGCCATAGTTTTGGCTGAGGGAACTTATTATAGTTCGGGTGCAGGTTGAGGTGAAAGTTCCCTTTGTGGGGAGTGATGGGATTCCATTTTTTTCTTCAACTTATGTAGGAACATCTTTATCTTTGGCAATGTGTTTTCCCTTTCTCTTTTTTCTTATTTCTGTGTGGGAAGCACTACCAATTAGCAAAGGACTCTGCACCCTAGATTGAGGGTTAGGGGATACATCTAATTGCAGATTGGTAGAGGCAATGAATTTCTCCCAAGTGATGTTTCTTTTCTTCAATTCCTCCATTACAAGCATCCTGATCAGCCCTGAGTGCAAAGCACTGATGTCCATAGCCTTGGACTTGGCTTGGACCCTATCGACCATTTTTCCCATACTCCTAAACAGATAGAAATGGATGTTCATTAATTCCTTGCTTGTGAAGTGTAGCAAAATCCTAATGTGATACTAGTATATCATATTGAATCTTCCCTCACAGGTAAAATACCTCTGGATGACTTTCAACATCTTGTCAAAACCCTCAACCAAGTGGCTCCTAAGCACTCCCTTAGACAAATTATCCCCATGATTCTCTGGTTTGAGGAAATATTTAGAAAAGGATGCATTAAGAGTCATATATGTGAGCCACCTTGCACCAGTGTTGGGTATCTCATAGGATGCTACAATGGTGGCCTCAAATACTTCCAGTTCAAGGGTTCCTACCTTGGTCTTAGTGCCATAAAATTTTAAAGCAAATTCCCTGGCTACCTCATGGTGTCCCCTCTGCATATTTTGACATAAATTTAGGCAACCAACCCTTTGGAAGACCTCCATGATCACAGGTTTAACATCAAACAAGTGCATATTAGAAGGATCAACCCTAACTACACACCCACCCTTGTGGGACTTCTTCTGTTGAGGTGTATCCATTGATAGAAATAGGAGACCAAACACTACAATGTTATAAGAGGTATGTGAATCCAAGAAAGGACAAAAGTCTTTAGGTTTTGAATGGTGGTTCTTATTTAGTTTTTCAGGGTTTTCCTTCAATTGACTTCTGAACTAGTGAGAGAACAATTTGATGGCTTAGAAAAGGAAGAAAAACCCTTCAGAGAAAATATATGAAAGGAGGAAACACTGTCAAGTTTTAGGTTAACATTAAACAACCATGCAGGGTCATCATCATTTTAAAATCAAAGGCTCCTAAACTCTTTGTTGTAAACATATTTTTAAGTGAAAATGTAAAATGACACCATGAAGGAAAAGCGCTGATGCTGAAAATGTGAGCAGAGATGATGACACTGGGTTGACACACAATTTGTAGCACTGGAACCGGGGATCTGTAGTGCAATTTCATAGCGGTGTCAGTAGCGTAGACAACAAGGGCCAAGAAATAAATAGGTACAATAGCTCTAGGAACAAAGTTTATTAAATTTCAGTAGAGGAGGTTGACAATATGCAGATGGCTAAGAATTCTGTGATAGCAGAGGTAAAGGGGCTGGTAGGTGGAGGATACCACAATTTTCAGTTCTAGGTGCTATGAAAAGTTAAGAAGAATTTTAGATGATCTTAAACAAAGCTCAGATGGATGAAAGAGTACATGGAGACCTTAGTTTGACTATATATGATCTTCAGGAAGCATGAAGTTTATCGCAACTATCCCAGTCTTCAATTGACCTCAGTTAGCTAGTCTGTAGCATAATCCACGACACTATCTGGACTAGGAGTTTTTTCAGCGCTGAGCTATGAGAAGAATTCAAAATTTGATAAACAGTTAGAAAGATTTAATGACCAAATCATGATTATTCCTTTTGAAAAGATGGATGCCGAAAACAATGAAATGAAATGACATCAACTTCATAATTGCAATGATGATAAAGAGGGAGGGTGTACAAAATATGCACCACGAAAACTACTAGTGAGTTGACAACGTACTAGAAGGGATTTTATTTGAATCCCTAACAGGTAAAGGGACATAGTGGAGAGGTTCAAGCATATGAATGGAGGTAGTGACATGTCAGAATTGTGGTGTCATGGGGATGATAGTGTAGATTTCAAATCATGTGATGAACCAAGGGTATAAACCATATGTGTGGGTCAAATATGTGAGCCAAGCTCCAAACTTTCATTTATTTGAGTTAACCTAAGAAAACCATAAGGAGAAAATAAAAAACAAACTTAAAAATACTAAAAGATAAAACATTAAAACCTAAGGATAAATTTGACCCATGACAACTTCATGTGATAACACCATCCATGGAGAATAGAACCAGACCATATATGGATTATGGAGCAATGAGATACATCCTGTCATTGACATAGAAGTTAGTGTCCAACCGAGAAAGTTC
Source organism: Picea sitchensis (assembly GCA_010110895.2). Lineage (NCBI taxonomy): Eukaryota > Viridiplantae > Streptophyta > Pinopsida > Pinales > Pinaceae > Picea > Picea sitchensis. The sequence continues at coordinate 367,502 of SNQJ01S0010482.1, forward strand.
ATTGGGTACCCATTGTCTCACTAGATGTTTGTACCTCAAAGGAATCTTTATGTCACCTATGCTCTCATCGTCATAAGAACACGAACCTCCTTCAACAAGAAAGAATTCCATGCACCTATGGAATTTTCTTTTGAAATTTTCACCTCTAGTTGATCTTGACTTGTTATATGTGTTGGACATAACACTTTCCTCCCTCCCTCCAGAAATTCCCTCATTCGAGGATGATAGGTCTGAAAGGCACCTATTCGGTTGTACCTAAACTCCATCAAATGAGAAAAAGTGTTTAGAAAATAAACAATAGTTGCACCACTGATTCCTTGCCCATTCTAAAACTATGTTCATCATTGGAAACATCATATCTAACTTTACCATTCATTAAAATGTATTCATCATCTTTTGCTCTTAGTTTTTAAAGCCCATGACTGGCACTCTTTGTAGAAAGTTGTCAACATCCAAAGAGTGAAGTGAATCAATTCCATTTTTCTCAATTATGACAAGGTCAAAACAATTTTGGTGGAACCAACATACATATTTTACATCACACTAACTAGAAGTATTGCATCTTCCATATACAATACATCCAAGGTTTCACATGTTTCACATCGTATACACACTAAGTTTCATCAGATTATGATGACTTGCTATTTTTAGTATTTCTCCTACTTTCTAGGATCTAGAGTTTCAAGAATTGCACGTCAGAGTGAGCTACATATTCTTAGTCCTTGTGAGTTCACAACCCTCGTGGGATTTGTTCCAATGACATGTAAGGGTATTTTTTTATAGTGAAATTGTTATTTTAAACAATCAAGGCTATAGGGCTTGAATGTCAAAACAAAGCACATGTCTAGGGCTCATGAGAGAGGTTTGGTTTGCGAGGTGTCAATTGTGACATGGGTTGTAAGAACATGCTTGGCTTATAGAATTTTTTGATGCAATAAATTTTATTTTTGCACCTTTGTTATTCTTTCTTACACCTAATGTCTCGAGCATATGAGTTGTTTATGTATGAAAAATATGACTGGACTTTTCTAGTTATACTTTTGTATGCATGTGTTATTTTACTTTGTAACTTCATGAAAACTATCTGATTGGGGTGTTTTTGCAGAGTTTAGTTTCATTTAAGCTTATTTGGTTACTATCATTTGCTCCTAGATAGGATATGATAGGTTAGAAGTAGTTTAGATTTATTTTTATGCATTTAAATTGTTATGGGATTAATCGGTAAATGCAGACATAAACATATCTTCCTAGATCCACCTAGATCTAGGAAAAAACAGAACATAATATGACACTTTCCCTAAGCTCTAACTATTGAGTTCACTATTTAACAAGAGATATGCAACATACCGTTTAAATATCACTTCTTCCTGCCATCGTCATCCTAGCTTCGCTCCGACGCTCCTGTGATATTGAATTTGCAAGGGAACACAAGCCAACCAAAGTGAAATAAATACAATGAACTCAATGAGAACCTATGTATGTGATCAAGGAATCATACAATAAGACAAAGAAAGTTTTATGGGAAAGAAACATATCATTGCATTATATTAAAATGAAAGTGGAGATTACAACCAAATCCTTGATGTCACAAGGTCCCCTTTCGATGGCCCTTTGCTCCAACACACACACTTGCTCCAAGCTTGAATGAAGAATATACACAATGACTTGATGAACTGAAATGAATCCCTCAAGTATGAACTGAAGTAGAATTCCTCATCCAATTCTTAGCCTTAGTTTCACCCTAAATTTGCTTATGCTTGCTTCTTTGCTTAACCTTTTCCATGAGACATCCCTCTATATATAGGGGAAAGAGAGATGGTTGAAGAGATTAGGATGATCCCACCAAACTAGAGAAGCAAGTAAGATCCAAACCATTCAGATGCCACCTCATCTTCTAGAAGATCCCCTTCTAGAACTTTCATGAAGTTTGACCTTTTATTAATCTTTTGACTTCGTCGCACCCTAGCTATAGAACAACCTGCAAAGATGTCACAACCCAACTTTAGAACAGGGGGAAACGATCAGGCATCGTCGCACCCTGTGTATAGTGCAGCCTGCGATGACCTTTCTTCATAATGTTTTTAAGAAGAGAAATCCAATCACCTCCCTCATGGCAAACGATTCTTTTTTGGGAACATGAACACATGTTTGTCAATGGATCACTGGGGTGACCAAGATAATGTGTAAATTACATAGTCTTCATCTACATATTTCATTCACATAACCATCCACCTTTTCACCCTCACAACTGGTAATGACAACCAGGAAAGAATCCAAATGGGTCTCCTAAACCAAATTGTGCATAGTCTAATTGGGATCATGTACCCACTATAAGGAAAATACCCTCTAGTAGAGGTTTTTATGGAAGCCCCTATAAAATAGTCCAAAACTCTGTTTATAGCGGAGGACACTAGCGAAGGAGAGAAGAAAGAGGTTTTAGCGAATGTTGTTTTACGGTGTTTTTATAAATACATAACGCACTGATGCATTTTCTACTACAGATGCACCAATGCTCTAAAAAATAACGCACCGTGGTAGGGTTATTTAAAAAAAATAATATACTCTGGTGTGCTACTTAAATATTGATGCATCGGTGTGCAACACTGCTCTAAAAAAAGGCACATTGTGGTAGGGTTATTTAAAAAAAATATATACTCCGGTGCGCTACTTAAATACTGACACACCAGTGCGTCTAATAATCGAGTGCATCGTAATAGGGTTAAATAAAAAAAAATTACCGTCTGTAAAATTCATTTTTACCCTCTTTAGTGTTGTAGATCTCTCAAGCACTAGTGCAAATTTTGCCTCTCTAAAGCGCCCTGCTGTTGGTGCATCCCTTGCTTTCCTTCCTTCCATCTATTGCTTGGTGTGTGGCTTTCAAATTTTTCCAAATGGTGGGAGAATTTGGATTTTTGGACTATGTAGAAACCATGCCTCCCCGACGAGGAAATGTCCAGGTAATGTATTTATTTCTTTATAACTTAAACTTTTAGTGGATTAAAATTTAGTTAAATTTCCATAGTTTTAATTTGTTAATTTTAATTTTTTGCACAGTGCATTTGAGTCGTTCATCTCTCACTGTGGACGGTGGACCCTAAAAATTTTACACGGTGCACCAAATCACCATGCCTAATTTTTTTCGGCTGTAATAACCCTCCTCGTTACGTCAACAACTCTGATAACAGGTGCAAATTTTTTCTGTCTTAACAGTGTGTGCGCACGTGTAGGAGGGGAAACAGGCACACGTGCCTCTGCGTCACCGCCCGACGCTAACAAGACACAACCACGAGGATCTCAACAAGATGACGCAATGCGCAACAAGTATCTGCATGCCACTACTACTCAAGACAAGAGCGCCCCATAATAACTTCAACAATAAACGACATATTGAGTTAGGTACCGTATGACACAGAAGGGAGAATCCGTAGTAATAGGTCTTACTATTTCTGCACAGAAAATCCACACCCAGACCAGTATTCGAAGGCTACCTGGAGGTGTTTATATCACGCCCGACACCAGCGAACCAAGCACACAGAAGGTGTATCGACCAAGTACAACATCAACCCTAGTACAACCACCCTCATTTACTAACGCATAATAACCCTTGGGCTTATTCAAGGACATTACGCCCATAGGTTTATCAATAACCACTAAAAGTATAATAACGCTGCCTTGACATAAAGACATGTTACAACCACCTCCTATTAGCTTTGCAAATAGCCTCACCTTACGTTTTATGTGTTATCCCAACTCTAAAAGTTCCCACCCATTTCCATAAAGAGTACCACACTTCCATTTTAAGTTATAAAACAAAGCAAGAATAACATTTACATGACAAGACAAGTTACCCACC
>SNQJ01S0010483.1:29820-43347 GCA_010110895.2 Picea sitchensis
CTTACTAAGTTTACCGAGCTAGAAATAGTATACCCAGAAGCATATCTAGTAGACCCATCCATATCCAACAACAGATCCACTAGCGAAGACAGATGTGGGTTATGTTGTTGATTCTATTCATCCTCTAGCATAGGTAGCACCAACAACTACAATGGCAAGGGTAGCTTCAGGACCAGGTGTTGAAGTACCAAAAGCAGCAGAAGAGGCAACACCCCCACCGGTTTCATATCCTTCAGTCCCATAGCTAGTAGTTCCAGTTCCTGATCGTTATCTAGATGCTTATTTTTGTGATGCTCGTGGTAGAGATTATGATGTTCAAGATAGAGACCCAGTTTCTTACCTTCATGGGTGAGATTGAGATTATGGTTTTAGAGAGCGAGATGCTTACCTTACCGTTGGTAAGATAAGTGTTTTCACTTGACGACCTTCGTGCTCGAGATCCATATTCTGACTTTGCCTTTTAGTTTGATACAGGTGACTCGGTCCCGGTAGTACCAAGAGCAAGGGTAGCTAGAGCAATGAGAAAGGCAAAGGTAGGAATAGAGAGAGGGGCAACACTAATAGTGGTTGATTTGGTAGTTCCAACATTAGTGACAGTGGAAGCACCAATAGCAAAGACAGGAGCAGGACCAGATGGACGTATCCATTCGACGTTAAGACTGGTTAGCCACAAACTACCTCCTCACACAATGGCTTTACCCCGATCCATACCTAGTAATACCTTGACCCAGTGATTCGATCCATACCCAATAAAGTAATGGGTTGATAAATCACCTTTAAGGGAATGCCATATAAGGCCCGGAAATGGCCCCATACCCAGTAAAGTAATGGGCATCTCCTGTAATCTTTTGGGATCCAGTTCAAAGTCAGGTTCTCTTTACTGATCCAAGGAGATATTATAAGTAAGGCCCCTCTTTCCTAAAGATATATATATGGATGGGGAGGTGGGCTGGCCGGGAAGGCTCTCTATAGGCAGGGGAAGGAATGACGGACGAGATCAAAGAGCCCCGGATTGATACCGCTCGTTGATTGAAAAGACATCCTCCACTTGACAAGAGAGCCCTCAATGAGACCCCGATCGGGACGAACAACACACCCATCTCTGCTCCCTCCTTCTTCAATCCCTCCGGAATTGGTTGGCAATGGCACTAATGAAGGGCCCGGGATCGAATTTTCATTTATATATGCAATTACGCTTGCCTTCCTTCAGACTTGACATGAAGTCTTTCACTATAGAGTAAGTGAAGAAGGAACGAATAAGGGAACGAAAAGAGTGATCCTTTGAGTTCGGGAAGATATATAGCGAAGGAAGGTCTTCTAGGGAATTCTTCGAAAGGGGCTAATAGGGGCGTAGCTAGGTAGGTGGGATGCATGCCTACTGAGCCTGGCATGCTCGTAAGTAAGGTTAAGTAATGGCCAGGTAGGCGACGACCTGGCATGAGGAAGGTGGTTTCCCTGGTATGCATAGATAAAAGGGTAGTTGCTATGCTCTCTAATTCGCCTAGGTAGGCATCCATCATAAGAGAGTCGACTATGTGCGAAGGTCTGCCCCACCCATCCTGGTTGATAGTGTGAAGGTCTGCCCCACCTGGTTGGTAGTGCGAAGGCCCTAGTATGCCGCCCAACTTGGTATGCTAGGGTAGGCATCCTTGCCCAGGCTAGGTGTTTCTCTAATTTGCTAGGGTAGGCATTATAATGACGTCTATAAGGTTGTGCAAAGGTCTACCCTAGCCGCCCATCCTGGTATGATAGGGTAGGCATGCCTTCCTGGTATGCTTATATCCGCCACTATTATTTAGGAGGAGGGGCACTACTACACTACCCTTTGGTCGGGAGCTAGAGATTCTTAGACGTACCTTATCCGACTAGCCCCTCCTATAAGTGAAATACCGTGACCCGACGGATACCTTTACTTATTTCTAGCGGCTATCTCAAGATTTTCCCGATATAGGATATAAATATGTATAATTATATCCTAATTCCCCATAGAATTATTTAAGTTAGTGCTTTCATATATTGATTAACTTAAATTAACTATAGGTGCGGAGGTATACCTTAACTATCATATATTCCTGGTTACTATATTGTGATAGTTAGATCTAATTCCAGACCTTTTGTACCTCTTTCTATAAGTGAATCTATTAGCAGGGGTAATAGATTACCTAAAATTTGTTGTAATAGATTACCTAATATTAGTTTTACTTAATATCCATAATTATATAAGTCTAGTGTATAATGAGGATTGCTTCAAGTGCCAATATGCCTTGCTTATCCATAAGTCTATTCAGTTGGGCTCAAGCTTTTTCAAACGCTTTTTGCATGCGTTATATTATATGGCGAAAGGGGTTATTTGCATGCATTATATGGCGAAAGGTAGCTTAAGAACCAGTTATATAGTAACACCCATATGAGTAGCAAAGGCATCCTATCCAAATCTAGTGACACCAGTAGCATCATAGGAGGTATAGGTACCACCACCAGTAGCAAAGTCGGTAAGGGTAGCAACATACATCTCGATAACTATGAGAAGGTGCACCATTAGTAGTAGATTAAGCTGTTGGTTCAATATATCCGGTTGTTTAAGCCATTGATTCTGTCCTTCCTTAAGTAACTTAGTGTTTGGGGCAAGTTGTGAAACAAATTTGTCGTTTCTTGCTTGTTGAGATAGAATCTATCAACTGGGGTCCACAAGTGGCGATAGAATGCATTTTTTATTAATGACTGGGCCTTTACCTATTATGCCAGATATCCATAATTATAAGTAATATCAGTAGTCATTATCATTAATCTAATTTCCCTTAAGTATATCCCTCCAAACTCTATTCTTGAACTCAATCCGCTGAAATATCTCCTTGAGAAATCTTCCACTTTATTTAAGACCTTATTCCCTAAGCTTATATTGGGTTTGATTCCTTCTTTCATTTAATTCCTTATCTTGGGGTTACCTACCATTCCTTGCCTTTCATTGGGATGGTTTCAATTCTTTATGGATGAATGGTTATGGATTAAGCTTAGGTTACGGATTAACCCCTCCAACGCCTTCGCCTTTAGGGGCTATGGCTTAGAGGGACTCAAGATTTCATCTCTATCCTTAGCTTAGATTGGAGATTTGCCCATAAATGGAGTAATAAGTAGTTAGCTTCTTTATATATATATATATATATATATATATATATATATATATATATAATTAAAGAGTAGTGTATCTCTCAACTCTATGACTCTTTGGCTAAGACTTATATCTAATGATTAGACCATCGCATGCTCAATCTTCCTACTATCTAAACCATATAAATATGATCTCTATCTCAAGCCATCTAGATGCATCAGTCCTATATCTTGGACTGTAATACCTTAATGTCTTTGGTAATGGTCCTCAAGGTGTATCAGCTCACAGTAATGGCACCCATCTCACTAAGTGATACTCTTAAATATTCATACCTACCATACACTATATTTAGACTATATGTAATGTCTCCCTTAGTATATCAATTCCATAGAGTCCTAGGACCTGCCCCCTCCGTATAATCCTTTGCTTAGTGCGACCTATGAATCCTTGACCACATAGTGGGTGGTGGCTATCTTGCATACATAATGATCGTAGGCTACCTTAACTAAGGTGCCCTTGTATGAGAGGGCCTCCAAGATTTGATATGCTACACATAACTATACCTATTATAAAATTGAAGGCCTAAGGATGATCCTCTACCTTCTACAAATGAGTTTAGATCATGATCTAAAGTAGCTAATAACAACTCCCTATCTTTGAACCTCACTCTATCCTAATCTTCCTTGTGAATATTGATAGTCATCTCTATAGGTACTATATCTCTGTGATGAGTCACTACTATTGCAATCAATCTCCTAGTCAATGGTACTCTACATGTAACTCTAACTCCATGATGCTTCTTCCATGTATCAATAACTCTACTACCAATCAAGAACTCAATCTCTAAGCCCTATGTCCCCTTATCTTGAGATAACCTCTCAGCCTTGACTCTTNTACATGTAACTCTAACTCCATGATGCTTCTTCCATGTATCAATAACTCTACTACCAATCAAGAACTCAATCTCTAAGCCCTATGTCCCCTTATCTTGAGATAACCTCTCAGCCTTGACTCTTTCCCCATCTATAAGCAATCCCATAATATTATATATGTCCTCTTCTATGCACCCAAATTCACATAGGGGATCCAGTCCTAGCTCCGACAGGGCACAAATACAACCTCAAACTCAGGGAGAGTTTGCTTTTACGCTTTTTGCTATTTTCTAGCTCATATATGAGTTAGGTTTGAACTCTACCAGTAGTGTTAGCTCGGTTACGATCCTTAACGAGCTATGGCTTCTCCAACCTAACTAGTTATCGTGCAAGACCAACCAAAGATCCAACCAAGTCGAACCAAAGATCGTGATGAGCCTCCCCCACCTATTTATTCCACCGGTCCCACTTGTTGGAGGTATTAATTTCTACCTACCAACCACCAAATTTCTAGAGAGTTCCACCGACAGCCCACCGACGGTTTCAGATATTTCCGCTGCGAGAACTCTCCAGATTTCTAGAGTCCTCTAAAGCCTCTATAAATACGATGCAAATGTAATCGTGTTGATCATCGAGAAATACACTTATCTGTTTGTTCATTACTGTTTGTCTGTGTTATTTTTCTGCTTCTGCCCCCTTCACCACTTACTATGCTTACCTATCTCTTGATACTGAACGCTTTACCTTAAGATCTCCTAGCGTGTATTCTTTGCGTAGGTCATATTAAGCCTTATATACCATAATACTATATGTAACTAATAGCACACCTGGTGATTGAAGGCCCATGAAGTCCTAGCTGCTACAAACAACAACAACAAAGAATAACCGTACCTATTTAGCACGTGGAAGGAAGAGATGAGTGTGCCATAGTGGAAGTGGAAAGTGGACCACCCTACCTACCATATATACTAGTCAACCTATTGATCGATCTCCTTGGCCCGTTTATGCTCGTGAGAATAACAAGCTAGCTTACTTGATAAAGAAGGTAGTGTGTACACTTGTTGTATAAGTCAATGCCTACCTAGGCGGTTACGTTACTCTTCTCACTACAGATCGAATAGACTGAGAAGCTCCTTGATAATGAGAATGTCTAGCTTGTACGTTATGATTCTCACTACAGATCAAACTGAGAAGCTCCTTTATTACGAGAATGGCTAGCTTGCACGACTAGCTCCTCACTACGACGAGTTCCTCGCGGTTATGTCGATCTTCTCACTACATATCGAATAGATTGAGAAGCTCCTTGATCATGAGAATGGCTAGTTTGCACGATTAGCTCTCCTCACTACGATCTGATATACTGAGCTTTGCTTCCTTGGGTAATGAAAGAAGATAAGTGATACATGAAATATTCTTCCCATTAGTGATTGAAAGAAGCAGTAATGGGCTAGTAGCTTCTCCAATTTAAGGGTACGATATGAAAGTGGAGTGATAGGCTAGCCTACCCGAGCCCGAGAAAGGCAATGAGCTGCTACGTTCGGATATATGCCTAGGTCTGCTAGGTCTGCTATTATATACACTCAGTTATACTGAAAGTAGAAGAGGAGCTATAATCTCTTATATCTTCAAGCTAATGAGCTATACTTGTATGAGAATATCAAAAGAATCTTTCCTCCGCTTTAGTGAGGCTAATTCATAGAAGCAATAAAGGGCAATAAGGATTCCCCGAGAAAGGTCGGTTGTGAGGCTTCGCCGATTGAGAATAACTGCTAGTTGGATTGATACCAAACCTTGTTTCTACCTTGAGTTCTAAAATGAATCTATAATAATCTGTACCTTTAAGTAAGTAATCCAGCTCGCCGAAGGAGGGTTTATTCGGAGTTACCAGGAAATTCCTCTTGAACTCCGTAGTTATGTAACATTTGTAGGTCCTGATAATTCTCCAACAACGTTTTGGCAAGATCGATGGGAGCAAGCTCTCCTCTGCCAACAATGAAATCCAAATACACCTTTGATTGTGTGACAAATATTTACTTCGTTAGTTTCAAATACAACTGCTCTTTCCTCGGCAGGAACTCCCGGGTCCGACGTCTGACTGGAAACAGGTCTCTCATCCAAATAGACAATAATAGACAGATCAAGATCATTTTGAAAGATTGATAAAATGACCCTCAGCAGGTGCATTACATGACCCGAAAGGCATCACCATCCATTCATACAGACATTTTGGAAAGTCAAGGTCAGTTTCGGTTCTAGGTATCGATCCATAACCACCAGTCCAACGCTCCTTAGCCAACGTACCCAAATCGAGTGTATTCGTTCCCATACAAGGAATATTAACTTATGTGCCTACCTCTGCTACAGGGAAAAAAATAATCTACTCCAACAATAAGTAAGCTCAGTGCTTAAACCAAAACTACTCCTAAAAGTCCTGACTCTGGCTCTAAAAATGGAGGATATGCTTTCTCTATTTCCCTGTCCATTTCCCTTGTGACGAACTTTGTTTACGGAGCGAGTCCCAAATGCGAGTGGAGTCTACAGAACGAGCCCCCACAGGCAATGAGTTAAGTGGAGACTGAATACCCGTAGATTACTTCTTTCTTCAGTTTGCAATGAGCAATCCAGAGCTTCATTCGTATATCTCCGGTGGCTAGGATAAATGAGGGATAATCGACAAAAAAAAGTTCCACCTTCACATCAGTAGTGAATTTTTACCTCGAGTATTCCTATTCGCGCCAATCATCGACCAACCTTTACCTTATTCTCAGACCCTCTATGTGAAACTTATACCTGAGGGGAGAAACAACACGGGTTGAGACATTCCTCTCTCGACGTCTGGTAGTTAAAGCATGTGCTATAAAATCCCCCAACTAGCAGGTAACAAACATAATTGACTCTAGTTCTTCCATTCCTTGTGGGCGGTTTCCGGTGTAATAAAAGAAAGACCAGACTGGAAATTGGGTTTCCGGTGCAACCTTCCACTTCAATTAGGGCAATAGGCGGCCTACCTCGGCTTAGCAACTTTCTATAAAGGATTGATTCACCTTGAATTGATATTACCCTTGTCAGCCAGCCTACAGGACTACTCTTTTGGACAACTACTAACAGTCATTCTTGGATCGGTTAAGCATTTTCACTGCCCTCTTTTATTGATTCCGCATTGCTGGATCCCTGACTTTTGAAAGGCTTGCTTGGCTTGGATTGGAACGTTTCACATTGCTATCAACTTTTAGCCTACAGGATCACTTAAGTGTTTATCCAGCACAACCTTTCGTCAACCCTTGATAGAACCATCCGGCTGGCTCACAGACTTGAACTTTGATATTCATGGGATTGCTTGGCTTGGGTGCATGGGAACAACATTCTATTAAGATTTTACCCCACTTGCTTTTACTTATGTGCATCATGCTTTATCAACCTTGCGTCTTAACAACCCTTTATAGACCGGCTACTTTGAGCATTGCACAGGCGTTTGAAAACACTTGCTTGAGGGAAGGGGATTTCTTGGCTGGTCGTCTGACTTCTTTATTGATCGGACGAGCGAGACGAGGTCCCCGATGGGGCCAGGCATACAAATATGAAATAAAATAAGCACATGTGGTTCCAACAAGAATTCTTCTCATGATCATGCTTCCTGAATTCATCTTCCTATTCATAATTCCTGAAATCAGGACACAAGAAATGCAGAATCTAAAAATGAAGTAGAACCAATCACCTCATGATTCCTCTCGATCACTCGATCAATTCAATCGATTCACTCTGTGCCTCACTTTTGATTGCCTGAAGTACAGTCATCTATCTCTGTGGCGATATAACACGCTCTTATTCGAAAGTGTAAGGTAAAAGACCCGGTTGCACCTACCTATGGGGACAACCATCAGATAGAGACTTGACAAAGCTTTTGATGCATTGTTATTTGTCCTAACATATGAAGGATGTATATTTATTGTAACATCCTTCTTATTTATTTATTGGTCGATCCTCAAAAAAACCATATTCTTCTGGTAAGCATTTCAATGTTATGATGTATTCAAAACCCACTTAATAAGAATGAAGTAAATAGGGGCTAGATAATAGGTTGGGCATTTAAAGTAAATAGGGGCTAGATAATAGGTTGGGCATTTAACAGATATAATTTCTTATTGATTAGCCTGCGATGGTGTGGGATTAATCGCAGATTGGATGTAAGTGGTGATGTAACGCGTTATATTATAAGGGCAATTGAGACGGTTTTCCCGCTTTCACTTATGCTTCCTTTGCTCAGTCTTCCTCCATTCAAGGTGAGCATTCGTGAGCACAAGGCATAGTCAGATTGGAACTGGAACTAAACTAGCTATAAATAGTTTGCTAGTTTAGTAAGGCATCGATACTAACTAAACTCAATAATAAGTACCCGTAGTTAATCCACTTATCATTAACTACGGTTAATATTAATAACAATATCCATGATTATACCATAGATATTATATAATCATATGGATTATACAACATGATTAATCTATAATGGGTATATTAGGTTAATTATTAGCTAGGTGCTATGATTTAGGTTATAAGTTATAACTAGTTCTTTAATTCATTTTATTAATAATATAACAATTATGGAATTCTACTTCATTATTTGCACTTACCCTAGCATCATTAGCACCACCAACAACAACACTAGTAGCAGAGTCAGTTGAAGAAGCACTAGTTCCAGATCTTCCAACACCAGTTGTTTCACCCACAGGAGAAATAGAGATAAAGGCAGAAGTAGATACAATTTACTTCATATAAGTTTCACCCGTTGGTTCACCAATTTCAGACCCATCAGAGATGGTAGAGGTGAGAAAGGCAGCAGAGAAAAAGGTATTTTATACGGTGGTAGTTGCACGCAAAGAACCAGTAAGTGCATAGGTAGAGTCAAAAGCATAATAGGCGAGTACTTTCGCTCTTGGGCTGGGACCTTTATTCTATTATATACGTATATGGTAGCTTTTCCTAAGCTCCCTTCCTCTGCTATTTCAGATCTAGTCCTATAGCCCGTTGATCCGGGACCAACATTTTCCGGTTAACCACCACCATAAACATTTGAGCAAGTTACCAATCTATATCTTTCTAGTTTCTCTTTATTATCTCTAAAGACTTGACCTTATCTCTGTAAAGGCTTTGCTTATTGGGGTGGGATTATAAACCTTAACGATATCTCCTTTTCACACACGAAAGATAACGTACTTGTGGGAATATCTAGTTAATTAAATATTTATAATATTATACCTGGTTATCATCCTACTTCTATAACGAATGATCAATTAAGGTATATTAAGGATCTATTTACCATGGTTAATTATTCTTAACTAAATCATTATATAGTTTATTAGAAGTTAATAACTATTAATCTATATAGTCCAGTAACTATAATAAGTAGCGCAGTTCCAAATCCAATTGTTGACCTAGTTTATTCACCACCACCAGTAGAGTAAGTAGCATAGCCAGTTTGATAGCCAATTTCAACAGCTCCAAATCCAATCCCAGTTATTGATCCATTTGAACCAATTGATCCAGATCTCACAAAGGCAAAGACAGGAAAGGTAGCAACAATTGCAGTTGACTGAGTAGATCCAACAGTAACTCGAGTATATCCAGCAGATCGAAATGCAGTTCCATATTGAGAACCAGCCTCACAACATAGCTAACAAAGGTATAGGCGGTAGCAGCTTCACTCAAGAACCACCAATTGGAGGAGTTTATCCAGGTTGTGGGTGGGAATAATTAGCAGTACCAGAGGCAAGATAATAAGAAGAAGTAGAACCAACGAAGCATTGATCCAGAGCAAAGCCATCAACGTTGGCACTAGGAGTAAAGGCAGCCCCACATCCAGGCAAACATACCCACTAGTCCTAACTTACCTTCGCATGGTTCCAAATCCATATTTGGAATCATTTCCACGGCCATAGCCCATTGCCCTTATTTACCCAGCAGTAGTAGTACTAGATGCAGATATTCCAGTTCGAGATAGAGATCCATAACTAGAGCCAGTTGACCAAGATGATGAACTTGGCTCAGCTTACCCGCCATCTATCTATCTATCTATCTATCTATCTATCTATAGGATCCCTTCCATATTTATATTGATAACCAACACCAAAGGAACCATCAATTGGTGGCGGGAATGGCTTATTCATCGATTGTCAATCCATCAATTGCTCATAAATCAATCTTCTTCTAATATATTGCTCAGGGTTGCTCACTCAGGGCTGCGGCTTATTATATCACATCATCAATAGCGAGTTCCATAGCCTGTTTCAGATACTCTAGATGTAGAACCTGACTGGTCGATAGTACCACCTCCAGCTATTGACTCAGTTGCTCGTGATCTAGTTGAACTAGTCCTAGCCTATGGACCAATTATAGAGCCCGAGATCAAGAGCCGTAAGATTCATCAGTGCCTGTTAGATAGTCATAGTCCGTTGTTAAAGCAACAATCACCATATCACCAGCAGCTGATCCAGAACCAAAACCAACAACATAAAGAGCATCGGGAAAGGTAGGGGTAATAAAGGTATCTGAGTCAGTAGTTCCAACAATTGATCTTATTGTTTTCTCAGTCAACTAATAAGCCGTCGAAGTTTCACTTCTTAATTCATAACCTGCTCCAATTAAGGCTCATAGCCTGTGGGTGAGGTAGAGGAAAGAAGTATTGAGGGAATATAATAGTATAGGCTTTCCCGAGCTGTTGACCTAACAAACTACTTAATGAAGTAGTTGGGCTAAAATATAAGTAGACTTTGAGAGAGTGGTGTATTCTCTTATCTTTCTAGTTACTTTATTATACGTAATTACATATATAATACATTGACTTTTCATTTCTTTCTTCGCCTCAAAGTGTATCAATAAGTTACGCCTTATCTTACTTACTTACCCATATTTCTTCCCCTCAAAGAAATCTTAGGTGGTATGCTCAAGCTGTAGCATGGATGGTAGGTGGGGTGCGCCTGGTATGTTTGGTAGGCATGCTTGTAAGTAATATGCATTCAGTGGTAAGGTGTAGCTGCTGGTCATTGTGTCTATGAGTAGGAAGGCGTAGTTTTACTTCTGGGAGTGGGAAGGCATTTGTAGCATCTGCAAACCCAACACTCACTGTGCTCAAGCAATTGATCCGATCCATAAGCGTTATCCCAACCAATTGACACAACCCAACCAACGATATACCTATCCTCCCTCATACCACCCATAGCTATCACCCATAAAGGGTGGGATAGCACCAAGTAGGCAGGGCACAATCCTAGGCCCTCCTCCCAATAATGAATCCAACACAATCCCCAATCCCACCCATCAGGCGATAGGCATTCATCATAGCCAACCAACAAACAAAATAGACAAGCAATTCATATCATAGCATAACGACGCCTACCTAGCCACGCTCCAGAACGGAAGCGAGATGCACCTCCACCTACATTTCTGTGTAAGCCGCTAGAAATAAGTAAAGGTACCCGTCGGGTCACGGTATTTGACTTATAGGAGGGGCCCGCCGGATAAGGTACGTCTAAGAATATCTCACTCCTCGACCAAAGGGTAGTGTAGTAGTGCCACTCCTCCTAAATAATAGTGGTGGATATAAGCATACTAGGAAGGCATGCCCACCCTAGCATACCAGGATGGGCGGTTGGGGTAGACCTTCACATGACCTTATAAACGTCATTATAATGCCTACCCTAGCGAATTAGAGAAACACCTATCCTGGGCAGGGATGGCTACCTTAGTGTACCAGGCTGGGCGGCATACCAGGGCCTTAGTACTACCAACTAGGTGGGGCAAACCTTCACACTATCAACCAGGATGGGGGCTTAGGATCTTAGTTATATTACTAATACTATAATCTAGGTATAATGATGCATTTCGGTGCCGTTATTGTCTCTATCGGGTGGTTGAAAAGAAGAGAACCATGGATGAGAGATCTGGTTCTATCTAGTTACTACTAGCAGGAGCACCTGTTCAACCCTCCTCTTTTCCCAATCAAGGTACTAATGCCTTCCAATCGAACAACATACCAATGATTGGTTGGTGGAATTACCGAATAGCGGGGACCCGTAGGCTTGAGGGCCCGACTGCTAAGTAAATGAAGGTTCTGGGCATCTATCCCAACTCTAATCGAACCGGATGTGGCCAGATTGCTCGCGTTTGAGGCTATCGCTTCCATCCATCCAACTATCCCATAAGAACCACCTTCTGTCCCATCATATGTCCGGTCACAGACGTATGAGTAAGAGTATTATAGCTCTGGTAGGCATAAAATAGTGAACAATAAGGAATTAAAGAGCTACAACAAAAGCAAAGATGGGAGGAGGATTTAACCGCAAGGAACCCACATACACAACAATATTACACAGTAATCCTCAAGTCTTAGAGATTTTCCAAAAGGCAAGATGGCTTGAGTATTGCACTAGACTACATGGATTTTATGATTATTTGAATTTGCTCAAAGTTTAAGGTCCAATGCTATAAGAGAAAAATACGATGGGTGTGTTTCCATGGTCATAGGATTGGAAATTAGAGAATATGCAGAGACAATAGCCAGAGTTATAGGATTACCTAATGGTAAAGCTTGGGAAAAAGATGATAGGGTGCAGTCTCAAGAGACCAAGCAAAAGTTTATCTTATCTTATGATACTATGGAGGACACAGGGTAAGGTGTCAAGAGGACTAGCTTGCTAGACTCTTGTGATGAATTGGCCCTCCACATTATTAGGTATCTCACATTTGAGGGATAAGTATAATTAATATATAACCTAATATATTAATTAATAACATAAGTAATAACTTATAACATTAGGTTAATATATTTCTATTATGATAATCTAATTATAGTCCATAACCATTATTCTATTGGGATTCATTAGGTGGATTGGATTGGTGTTGGTGGTCCAGTTGTAATTGCACTAAAGATTGGGACATTCACGCCGAAGTGTAGAGCTAAGTCACATGGTTTGGGTTCGAGTTCTGGTTCGACAACGATTAGGTTCGATTCGGGTTCGAATTTTCCAATAAGGTTCGAATGAGGTTTGCCTTTAGGTTCGGCTATATATATTGAACCCTAATGAAACCTAGTCCCAAACCTCAAAAAAATTATCCTTCAAATTTGTCCTAAGGTTCGAATTCGGGCACGCATTCGAGTTCGTTCAGGTTCGGCATTAGGTTCGGTGAACCTTGAGGTTCATCGAAGTTCGAACCTCAAGCTTTAGGTTTCACGAACCTTGTGACTTAGGTGTAGAGAGCTCCAATCTCTGCAGGCGTTAGGGATTGGTCACAACACCTAGTAACATTCCATTACAACCTAAGTTCGGAGGAGGTCATACTAAGGAATTATTTGATTGGCTTGGGATTCGCCTAATTGGTCAAAAGGGCAAGGTTCAGGATTTTCAAGTAGATACGCGACTAACCCATCTCTAGTTCCGCCCGAACCCATCGTTCCCTAGCTAAGGGCCGAAGCAATAGCGATCCAAAAGGAATCGAAAATCGTTCCTTGAAGTGGTAGACCCGCTCCTTACGTCCCCTATTCATTAAGGGCGG
>SNQJ01S0010483.1:76852-87426 GCA_010110895.2 Picea sitchensis
ATTCAGTTTACTACCCTGCGGTTGTGATTATTGCTTGTTTTTGTTCCAGAGCTTATTGCGGATCTAATTGACCGAGTTGCCCCAACTTAATATAATCATTGCATGAACGATTATGAAATATTAAGTAGCAATGCTTGTCCCTGTGCTGGTGTCCATCCCTGACCTTGTACCATCACCAGTCCCATATAGATCTATTGGTAGTATATTCTACTCTGGGATATAATATCGAAGTGAAACTGCCACCTTTGCACTTGCCTTTGCGGAGTAGAAATATGGAAGGGACGTTGGGAAAGATGCCGTGGAAATGGCAGGCGAATCATATACTGCCTAGGAAGCGTCAACTGTCGCTAAATCATTGACTGCTGAGAACAACCTTATTATTACCTAAAGACGCAGCTGATAGAGTGTGATGTTTGGGATCAGAGAAGATGTATGTTGTGTCATATATAGATAGATAGAATGGAACGGTTCAACCCGAATTACCTAATGCCGTCCATGGTCTGATCGCGTCAGCTACTTACTTGAGTGAAGGAAAGGTTAGGGCTGGCTCGTGTTGCTAGAGAGAAATTTTTCCTCTTGCGTTCATACGCAATGCTAGACCGAACGTATCATACTATCAAAGTATACACCCCTGCCTTTGTACCTGCTATTGATTTCTTTGCCTCTACATCTATAGTGGGTGATGCCTCCGCTTTTAGTGTTGTTTAAACCACTTGGTAAACAGGATATGCTTACCCTAAATAAATTGCTTCTTAATCTGGATATGGAACTTCATTTCTCTTTGGTTCTGAGTAAACAAGATCAATAGCTGAAACTACCTCTGTTGCCTCTGTTGACTCGGATGCTGCTTGTGCTTCTATCTTTGACTTTTCTGCTTGCTTCGATGCTTTTGGTTCACAGGTATCTAGTTCAAGAGAAACTGTGTCCGCCTCTCCATAATCATTCAAGACTGCTATTGGTAGTGAATCTGCTTCTGGGATGGGTTGGATGGGATAATTAGGTAGATCATGTACTATCGCCAATTGAAGGAGCCAGGGGAAGGTGAAAAGGAAAGGACGAACTTCTTTGAGGCGCATCATCAAAAGCACGCACGGGAGGTTGACCCGACGAATCTTCTACTGCTTAAACAATATAAAGATAAGGCAGAGCATCATCAGAGACATGCCAATCTCGTCCATCAATAGCGCGTACAGGAGCTCATGCCGACCTACTAACAACACCCCCTGCCAGGCGAATCATATACTGTTTCTCATAATCGAGCAATGCACCAGCGAGGATAGGCCAATGGATAATTCCAATAAGGACCAGGAAAAGCAAATCAAGAACCCCAATCAAACGACATGCACCTTTGATTAATTAATACTTTAATGATTACTAATTAGTCGAAAGATCTGCGACGAAAAAAACTAAAATCCGCCCCACACATAGACTTATTATTACCTAAAGACCTCACAAGCTGACCCAAATGCCAAGTCTCAAAGGATGGAGCCCCGAAAAGCAAGTAAAATAAGTAAAGTAAAGCAAGCAGCTCTGGACCCAAGTTTCAAGGTAGACCCTGTGGGAACAACACATGTTGAATGTACTATAGGTGGTCCAAGAGCCGCAGATGAGAAATAAGGATGGATCTATTGAAATGCATCGACAGTGTAATCAAATTAGAATAGATGAGAAATCGAGGCGACCTCCAATCCATACAATTTTTTCCAAATACCGGATACATAGTAAGAATATCGATGCGCTGCATGCACTTGTACTTTATATGGCTACATAATTTTCCCCCACTTGCATAAACTCAATGAGGTTTGGCCTATAAAGAAACATACTGATACAATTAGAAAGGTATGCACCCTGGGGAATAAAGCAGCAATGGAACGGTGCGCCGAGATCAGTACCTTATCTAGTGGAGAATCCCATCTTAGGTGGTCAGTCAGGGGAGAGCCAAGCACTTTGACTTGGTAAAAAACCATACTAACTAGGTGTGCCACATTTGTCCAGTCCTGGTTTTGTATATAAGAATAACTAAGGATTCGTCTCGTCTCGACCTTGATTTCTCTAAGGGATCAAGAGCTTAGGACCTGAACCTGGATCATTAGGAAGGGGAGGATCACACCTTTTCTACTGTGTTCTTTGAATTGCCTTTTTATCCACGCAAAACATTATTATTGATCTAAAGACGCCTTGACTAGTGTTGATTTAATGTGGAGATGACGATAGAACCATTTGACCTAGTAGTAATCGATTCAGATTGATATTCACGGGCTTCGATTGATAGCCTGCAACGTCCCAACTAGTTCTATATCGAGATCGAGATGCATAAGCTAAGCCATAACCGTCTTTAGGTATAAGAAGTTTATGGAATAGGTTAGAAGAAAAAGCATAGCCAATAGCACCTTGCCTAGCAAACCTTCCAGTTATAAAGCCAACAAAAACACCAGTAGCAGATCCAGTACCAACAGTGGTAGATCCAACAGCAGACCATAGATCCTAATGCACAGCTTAGGTTTTCTACTATATAAGAGATCGAGATTCTGGCCTTTGATTAATTCATACTTGAACGATTATTAATTAAGTTGTGAGAGAGATCCATATCCATATCCATATACCATATATAGAGAGCGATATAAATATTCTGTCATTTAAGATCGTGATCCAGATTATGTTGTTTGTGAGCGAGACCCATACCTTCGTGATCATCGAGAGCCAGACAACCCTCAAGATCTAGAGCCAGGTTCAGACCTTCGTTATCGAGCTTAAGATCCTGATGAGCATGATGCAGTTCCTACAGAGGCATAGCCCACAACGCACCTTCCATTTTGATATCCAGCATCAGGCTTTGGATCATTAACACCAGGGTTTGGAATTTCCAACCTTTCACCACCTGGTTTTGATAGCCTTTGGTATTTATTAAGAGTATGATGTTCGGGATAGAGAGTCTTATTTTCATGATGCTGATAGAGAGTCTGATGCTGTTGATCCAGTACTAGTTTCAAAACTAAGGTAGCTAAGGTAGCATAGTGAAAGGCAAGAGCAATAACAACATGAGCAAAGGCAGGGACAACTTATTTACCTAAAGAACCCGGTTATTTCCTATCTAAGGCATCTTTCCTTATCCCAGCTTCCCTTCGCTCAGTATCATGTCTACGCACGTGGCGCATGGAGTTGGTTATGGTGCTTCCTTCTTTCTATAAGCAAGCTCTCGATCTGGTTATAGTGCTAAGCACACACCAATAAAATATTCTTAGAGGGTTCTTTCTGCTGCTTCTGACGATGAGATCGATGCTTCTGAATAAGTTGATGCACCAAATTATGTTCGCGATGGAGATTCGGATGCGAGAGAGCCAGATTCTTCTGTTCAAGATCGAGAACCACAAGTAGCAAAGCCAGCTAGTCAGCCAAAGCTATCTATCTAACAAGACAGTTAGTAAAATCCAGTCTTAGCTATTGATTCTTCAGTCATTTAAGCAGAAGTTGATCCAGTAGTAGGTTGAGCAGTTGACTAAGAATCTGTTGTTTACCTTGATCCAACAACAGCATACGTATCTGTATATAGAGAAACACAACTAGCAATGATACCAGCAGCAAAGGCGATATAACCATATCCAGTAGTAGAACCAATAGTATATCTAGCATAAGCAGTAGATCTAGTAGGATCACCTGTACCGGTTTCAACAGTTTATTCTGAGCTATGTGTAAGTGACCTTACCTTATCTATCCTGCCATAACCTGAGCTATGCGTAAGTGACCTTAATTCTCTTCCGCCAACTTTGATACTTTAATGCCACCGGGGAAGGAAAGTGGTGACTGATCAACCTATTGGCAGGAGCAAGAAAGGTATAACCTTGTCGTATCTCGGTGGAATATTGATAAATGCGGTTCGACCCAGAGTAGCTGGTAAATTTGAGAGTGAAAGGGTGGCGTGTCCTTGTCACTGATCGAACTGGCTTAACCGATCTAACTTAACCGAGATTCCAGTTGGGTGGGAATATATAGATAGTAGGATCTGGTAGGCAGAGTCGATATTTCCTAACCACACATTTAACCCTGGCATACATAAAAAACCATGGGAAAACTACCTTATCACTACGTGGAAAGGTAGAACCCTTCACTACTCGAGCTACAACGATCCATAGTGAGTGATTGAGGGCATCTGGAAGGAAATAGTATCTTGATTTATTCCCCATTTGGGGGTTTATATATTGCTCAAGGTTGTGCCAAACGATTGAGGGAATAAAACAGAATGGAAGTGACACAAGCCATCCCTGCTTGAATGCCTAATAGCGCCTCCCATAATGAAATCACATAGAGTGAGCGATGCAGTAACTGGCGGTTAAGCCCCTATAAATGTAATGAACACTTACTTTTATTTATGCAATTATTGGCTTTTACTATTGCTTTGCTCATATCTCCCAGCAATATCTCTTCATGAAAGAGGGGGAAAGCCCCTAAGAAAGTATTAGAAGCCTTTCTTCTTCTTCTTTTTTCCTTTGGATTTTTTCTTCCTTTGGTCACCCAACTTATTTGCTTATGGCCCCTTGGTTTTCCAAGACTTTTTCATGTTGTGCTGCAAGTAGTAAAGAACGCACTCTGGTCGGGTGGGAATAGATCATATAAGTGTGCCTCGGGAAAGTCACTTAACGTCCCTCGCCCCTTCTGAATTAGCCAGGCCAACCATTGGGTTGAACAGCTTAAATGGCCCTTCTTCTTCAATTTCACATCACTTTTTGTCAATGTGTGACCCAACCCCTTATCGGGCATCTAATTGACTTTTTTCGTTACAAAGACAGTCTTCTCTATTGCCAGCACCATCAATAGCAAAGGCATCAGAGACGAAAGTTTATTAGGTTGGGTCAATAGTTGAAAGAAGAAAAGAAAAAACCCAACCCAGGACTATCCTGAGCTATGTGATAAACAACGTCGACACCATTATCAGGGGGGAATTTAGATTGTTATTAGGGGAATTGAAGGGTTAGTTCTGCTACGCTTGTTTTTAGAATATTTGCAAGTACAAAAACTCTTAGTTTTAGATTCTAGTGTGCTGCCGCATTCTAGTGTTATTAAGTATGAAAGGCTAGGTTGCAAGGCTTCCCTTCCCCCNAGCCCAACCCGGGACAAAAGGTATTTTTGGGTTAGCACCAATACCATGTTCTTAGGGGAATTTCTTATGTTCTGAAGGGGGTCTCAAGATTAGCGCTGAAACTCTTGTTTTTTGTTAGGCAAGCCAACTTCAATAGCTATCTGTCAAAAGAAATACAATACCTTACCCCATAGGTTTCCCAAAGGCCCAAAGGGGATCTTATGGTAGCAAGTCAGAAGCCCTGCCTTTAGCATAGCCCTGTGCAATACTATTAATGGGTGGAGCAGAAGGATAAATATAGATTAAAAGAAGCCATAATTTGCTAAGAACTAGGGGAGGTCGATCGATTTAGATAGGACATTCACGAAACAGACTATCCAACTTTAATGGATGACTGAACTCTGCTCAAGGGATCTTATAGCTCAGGATCAGGGCCTTTCAGGACCTTTATCCAGAACTTATAGATTTCTTCCTCACGGGGCCCCTCAAAGCCGAGACTAGGTAGAATAGACCCTCATTGAATCACTTGCAATGGGAACGTAAGGTTTTTGAAATCATTTTGTATCAGATCAAAGCGGTTTCAAACAACTTTCCGTTTGGGTGGGAATAGATATAGTAGTTACTTAATAAGTAACTGGATCACCGTATAAGGCCTCCATCGATTTAGAGACTCGACCGCCATGGGGACAAGAACACATAGTCGTTATCGTCATTATCGTTAACTAGACAACAAGGAGATGAAAGTGAGCCACAAAAGAAACAAATGTATCAGAAGACTGAAGCCATAGATTTATTTCCATTCTCAACTCCTTATTTACTTACAATGGCTATGATTCTTCCACTTTGCGACCTCGCACAATAATGTGATTTCTAGCCTTCATTTTTGGCAGAGGGTAAAACAACTTGTTTTTATTTTTCTCTTGGGTTAAGTTCCATCTCTATCATATCACGAGGATGCATGCTCTTTCACCGTATTTAATGATGCCATCCCACACATATTTTCCCTATTGTACCCATGACGAGAGTGACCACTTCTAGTAGCCACTTTTGCAAGACTCTGTATTTATAATGTTCTTATTACCCCTCCATTCTCCATTCTCAACTCCTTATGTACTTGCATTGGCTATGATTCTTCCACTTTGCGACCTCACACAATAACGTGATTTCTAACCTTCATTTCTGGCAAAGGGTAAAACAACTTGTTTTTGGTCCTTCTCTTGGGGTTAAGTTCCATCCTCCTCATATCATGAGGGTGCATGCTCTTTCACCCTGTTCAATCATGCTATCCCACACATATTTTCCCTATTGTACTTGTGAAATGGATGACCACTTCTAGTAGCCATTTGTGCAAGCCTTCTTGTTTATAATTTTCTCATTACCCATGTAGGCTGGAATTAACATCGATATCTCTTAATTGATGGTACGATGAAGAATGAAAGGTCCTCTATCGCCAGCTTCAAAATGCATTCACCCATGCTCACCCCTCCTACCTCAACCTCAATGCTCTGTACCGTTGTCTCCTTCGTTGTAAGAAACACCTCTTTGTCTCTGAAAGAAGACATGATTTATCCATCTCCCTTACTCACTCCTAAAATATTTTGGTGTACCATCCTCCCCCGCCGCTTCCCCCTCCAACTTGATCTAGATCCTCGCTCCATGTTTTTCCACATATCCACTCTCTATGACATTCCTGGATAGGCCCAGATTCAGGTCACCTCTCCACCATTCTCATGTTTCTTATTCTTAGACAGGGATATCAGAGAGGTTGTTTGGGTGATGAACAACAACAAAGCAACATATGAGGAAGGTTTTCTAGTAGATTTGTTTAAGCATGATCTTTGTGCTTTAGTTTCTCACCAGGAAGATCTCTTCAACCATGTGGCTTGTATATGTTTTCCTTCGGCTTGGTCACACCACATCATTCCCGTGATACACAAATCGAGCCCTAGTGTGAATCCCAACAATTATAGGACGATCATGGTGGGCCATACATCCCTTAAGCTTTATGTTACAACTCTCCATATGAAGTTCTCTTGTGAGCTTGAGCATAGACACCTTTGATCTAGGGGACAAACAAGATTTCATTCTGGTCATCAGACCATTGATCACATCTTTACTCTATGGGCCATTATTGAGGAGGCACGACATCGGTCTTCAAAAGTCTATTGTTTCTTTGTAGATTTTTGGAAGGATTTTGACTCCATCCTGAGAGAAGCCTTGTTCTGGAGGCTTAGAGACATTGGTATCTACCATGCTCTACTGACTGCCATCATGTGCCTTTATGAGTCGATTCATGGTCGTCTCCACACAGAGTTCATAGGATGTTAGATTTCATCAGGAGTACCATCGGAGTTAGACAGGGTTTCCCCCTGTCCCCCACAATATTGTTTGGAATTTATATTGATGAGCTAGAGGCCTTTCTCCACGAGCATATCCAAGATAGTGACAAATGTCTCCTCCAACAGGTTATGATATCCATGTTTCTTTTTGCTGATGATGTGGTCATCCTAGCTTCATCTCTAGATGTATTACAGAGACAATTGGATTCTTTATCTCTCTTCTGTGACCTTCAACAGTTTACGGTCAACCTGGGTAAAACCAAGGTTATGATCTTCAATGGGTCGAACAAGTTCGTGGAACTTAATTTCTTCTTCAGAGGGGAGGAGATTGAGATCACCATTGCATACACGTACCCAAGAGTACAGTTTTCGGGACCCTGTTTCAACTTGCGACTAGACCTACAACCTTAGATTGCTAAGGGCTATGGGTCCTTAGCCCTTCTGGAGAGACAATGTTTCCACCACCATTTTCAGGACATCTCATCCAAGATGTCTCTCATGGAATCCCTTATCCGACCCACTTTTCTCTATGGCTCAAAGATTTGGGGGCCTTCCTTATTGGAGTTGGATTGGGCCTCGATTGAGATATTATGGAGCCTTCTCCTCCATCATATAATTAGATGCGAGAAAATAGTTCCTCATCACACCATCCTCGTAGAGTTTGGAGCTCGACCCTTCTGACTCAAGAAAGTGTTTAGATTAGTCTCTTTTCTGCATCTCATCCGAGGCTTAGCCTATTCAGTGAAGGGGCGAGATTGGTACCCATACTTGGCGTATTTATCTTTAGAGACTATTTCCCTCTCTAGCCCAGTGGGTTAGGCTCGAGGTTGGGTCGTAGGGGTTTTAGATCTTTTAGAGTCCATGGGAATTCAGGTGGATTGCCTCCATCCATTTGGTATTCCTTGGATGCACCTGGCCATCTCCTACCGACCAGACAGGTGTTGAACAAGATCATTAGAGATGAAATTTATAGGAGATTTATTCATATCACTTGGGTTACCCCTCCTGGTGGGTTATGTCCAAATATGGCCTTCTATGCTGAGAATTTCTTGGAGCTGAGGAATGGACTCATCACTTGACCACATTTTACATCCTGCCACTGGGTACATGCTCTTTGTATTCCTCTAAGCCAGTTCAGAGTGGGCTCTCATAGATTTTGAGTGGAGACTGGACTCTCATAGACTTCGGGTGGAGATAGACCATTAGATTGATTGACCATACATGCTCTGTCAGCTTTGCCATATTTAGGAGGTCAAGATAGAGGAGAACTTCATCTTTCGTTGCCCCATTTATTATGAGATCAGGGGGCAATTTCATTGCTTATTTAGAGGGGCTCAGACCCTCACAGGATTCTTCAGGTATTCGGATCAATGGTGCTTAGCATTGTACATACAGGAGGCCTTTAGGCTCTGGGCCCATACTCTTTAGCCTTCTACGAGACCGAATCCTATTCGACGGATCACTTCCTTGTTCATGGTGCTACCTGTTGGAAGGGGCACTAAGAGATAGAACGACACTGGCGCAGCGCTGGACTCCATATCGGTGCATATTCGTGAGACTTCCCCTTGTCCCACGAGATTTCAGTGACATGACCAGACCATATCCCTTCCCAGGAGACAAAGGAGATCTCCCAGACATCGTCGGTGCACTACCTTGACCAACCAACAACGCAACAGACGATCCAAACAACCTACTAGCTCCCCCTTAAGACACCCTACTATACTCAACATCCTTTAGTCAGCCTTGGATGGTAGGAGAAATGGGTCCACTACAGGACAAACCCATTTTCTTTATTCTTGTTCTTCTAGCTCCTCTTGTCCTTAGATCGTCACCTACGCTACATTTCATCATCAGAGAAGCTATCTAAGCTCGGGGTCGAGGGTTCTTCATACCTCAGAGTTGATCTCACTCTCTACTACTTTACTTTGTTGCACTTCACTTTATGCATTTTTCCTTTTATAGGAGACCTTTTGGTACTCCCGCATTGTATTGACATCATTGTACTCAATAGTCCCTTTGACCTACTTTTGTGGTCATTAGTCAAACATTAATAAAATTAGCTTATCTTTTCTTATCTTATCCTTAGCCTCAGAAAAACCTAGCAACACAAACCAACTAAAATTGAATAGAGACTAACTAGACAACAAGGAAATAAAAGTAAGAAACAAAAGCAACAAATGCATGACAAGAGTGAAGGAAATAAAAGCAAGCAACAAATGCATGATAGGAGTGAAGGAAATAAAAACAAGCAACAAATGCATGATAAGAGTGAAGCCATTGCTTTATCTCCATTCTCAACATCGTATCCACATGCACGATAATGCGATTTCTAGCCGTTAATAGTAGCAGAGGGGGAAACAACTTGTTTATGATCCTTCTCTTGCGGTTAATATAGCCCTCATGTCATGAGAGTGCACGGTCCTTCCCCTTGCTTAAACATGTTGGATTGAGGTCAAGTGACGACATTTATTTACCTATGGTAGGTGTGACAATTTCTGGTGGCCTCTTGTGTAAGCCTCCCTTATTTATACTTTTCTTAACATCTTGTTACCCCTTGCATTACCATTGATACATCTGAGCAATAGCAATTAGTTGTGTAATAATTATGAATCTATTTTAGCAAACAAGCATGTAAGATGATGTATTTGGGAGTTCCATATAACATATTTTGGTTTCTTGTAGTCTATAAACTATTTTCATTACATCTCTCTCTCTCATATAAAACACGCAATTTGAGGGGTATCTCTACATTACAACTTTTATAAAGAACATATATCCTTATCTAGATCCAAGGGGTATTTATTTACCAAATTCATTTGGGACTAGCAACTGACCTCCTAAAACTCATGCCAAGGGGTATTTATTTACCAAATTCATTTTAGACTAACAAATGACCTCCTAAAACTCATGCCATTTGAGCAGGGAAAAACATAACAGAGATGGAACCTATTACTCTCCATCAACCTCATGAGTTAACCAACGCCTCATTGGCTTGTCTTTATATTTTTATATTAAGAAATGATTATCACTATTATAACTTATATAAAAACAACAATACGTTTTCAAGAAATATTTAATATTGTAGTGGAAAAAATGATATGTTGTAGAAGTAAAATAATGTAATGGAAAATTACATTTTCATTCTCCAATGCAATTTAACC
>SNQJ01S0010483.1:97329-120256 GCA_010110895.2 Picea sitchensis
AACTATAAGTCCTTATCCTTATATGAAGGAAATAACCCAACCTGGGACAAAAGGTATTTCTGGGTTAGTACTGACACCATGTTCTTAGGGGAATTTCTTATGTTCTGAAGGGGGTCTCAGGATTAGCGCTGAAACGCTTGTTTTTTTTAGGCAAGCCAACTTCAATAGCTATCTGTCAAAAGAAATACAATACCTTATCCCATAGGTTTCCCAAAGGCCCAAAGGGGATCTTATGGTAGCAAGTCAGAAGCCCTACCTTTAGCATAGCCATGCACAATACTATTAATGGGTGGAGCAGAAGGATAAATATAGATTAAAAGAAGCCATAATTTGCTAAGAACTAGGGGAGGTGGATCGATTTAGATAGGCCATTCACGAAACAGACTATCCAACTTTAATGGATGACTGAACTCTGCTAAAGGGATCTTATAGCTCAGGATCAGGGCCTTTCAGGACCTTTATCCGGAACTCATAGATTTCTTCCTCACGGGGCCCCTCAAAGCCGAGACTAGGTAGAACAGACCCTCGTTGAATCACTTGCAATGGGCACGTAAGGTTTTTGAAATCATTTTGTATCAGATCAGAGTGGTTTCAAACAACTTTTCGTTTGGGTGGGAATAGATATAGTAGTTACTTAATAAGTAACTAGAGCACCGTATAAGGCCGCCATCGATTTAGAGACTCGACCGCCATGGGGAGAAGAACACAGAGTCATTATCGTCATTATCGTTAACTAGACAACAAGGAGATGAAAGTGAGCCACAAAAGAAACAAATGTATCAGAAGACTGAAGCCATAGATTTATTTCCATTCTCAACTCCTTATTTACTTACACTGTCTATGATTCTTCC
Organism: Picea sitchensis; assembly: GCA_010110895.2. Lineage (NCBI taxonomy): Eukaryota > Viridiplantae > Streptophyta > Pinopsida > Pinales > Pinaceae > Picea > Picea sitchensis. Next base: position 98,181 of record SNQJ01S0010483.1, read on the forward strand.
ACTTTGCGACCTCACACAATAATGTGATTTCTAGCCTTCATTTTTGGAAGAGGCTAAAACAACTTGTTTTTATTTTTCTCTTGGGTTAAGTTCCATCTCTATCATATCACGAGGGTGCATGCTCTTTCACCCTATTTAATGATTCCATCCCACACATATTTTCCCTATTGTACCCATGACGAGAGTGACCACTTCTAGTAGCCACTTTTGCAAGCCTCCGTATTTATAATGTTCTTATTACCCCTCCATTCTCCATTCTCAACTCCTTATGTACTTGCATTGGCTATGATTCTTCCACTCTGCGACCTCACACAATAACGTGATTTCTAACCTTCGTTTCTGGCAAAGGGTAAAACAACTTGTTTTTGGTCCTTCTCTTGGGGTTAAGTTCCATCCTCCTCATATCATGAGGGCGCATGCTCTTTCACCCTGTTCAATCATGCTATCCCACACATATTTTCCCTATTGTACTTGTGAAATGGATGACCACTTCTAGTAGCCATTTGTGCAAGCCTCCTTGTTTATAATTTTCTCATTACCCATGTAGGCTGGAATTAACATCGATATCTCTGAATTGATGGTACGATGAAGAATGAAAGGTCCTCTATCGCCAGCTTCAAAATGCATTCACCCATGCTCACCTCTCCTACCTCAACCTCAATGCTCTGTACCATTGTCTCCTTTGTTTTAAGAAACACCTCTTTGTCTCTAAAAGAAGACATGATTTATCCATCTCCCTTACTCACTCTCCTAAAATATTCTTGTGTACCATCCTCCCCCACCGCTTCCCCCTCCAACTTGATCTAGATCCTTGCTCCATGTTTTCCCACATATCCACTCTCTATGACATTCCTGGATAGGCCCAGATTCAGGTCACCTCTCCACCATCCTCATGTTTCTTATTCTTAGACAGGGATATCAGAGAGGTTGTTTGGGTGATGAACAACAAAAAAGCAACATATGAGGAAGGTTTTCTGGTAGATTTGTTTAAGCATGATCTTTGTGCTTTAGTTTCTCACCAGGAAGATCTCTTCAACCATGTGGCTTGTATAGGTTTTCCTTCGGCTTGGTCACACCACATCATTCCCGTGATACACAAATCGGGCCCTAGCGTGAATCCCAACAATTATAGGACGATCATGGCGGGCCATACATTCCTTAAGCTTTATGTTACAACTCTCCATATGAAGTTCTCTTGTGAGCTTGAGCATAGACACCTTCGATCTAGGGGACAAACAAGATTTCATCCTGGTCATCAGACCATTGATCACATCTTTACTCTTTGGGCCATTATTGAGGAGGCACGACATCGGTCTTCAAAAGTCTATTGTTGCTTTATAGATTTTTGGAAGGATTTTGACTCCATCCCGAGAGAAGCCTTGTTCTGGAGGCTTAGAGACATTGGTATCTACCATACTCTACTGACTGCCATCATGTGCCTTTATGAGTCGGTTCATGGTCGTCTCCACACAGAGTTCATAGGATGTTAGATTTCATCAGGAGTACCATCGGAGTTAGACAGGGTTTCCCCTGTCCCCCAAAATATTGTTTGGAATTTATATTGATGAGCTAGAGGCCTTTCTCCACGAGCATATCCAAGATAGTGACAAATGTCTCCTCCAACAGGTTATGATATCCATGTTTCTTTTTGTTGATGAGGTGGTCATTCTATATTCATCTCTAGATGTATTATAGAGACAATTGGATTCTTTATCTCTCTTCTGTGACCTTCAACAGTTTTCGGTCAACCTGGGTAAAACCAAGGTTATGATCTTCAATGGGTCGAACAAGTTCGTGGAGATATACTACTTAATTTCTAGAAATCATGTTTTATACCTTAAACTTTAACTGAATCCGTGTTTTTATTTAAGAGAATGTTGGACCTTTTGGTATTACTAGAGCAGGCAACCAATTGATTTTATAATATTATTTCCAATATTAGGTTGAGGGTGGGGGTGGTGGGTAATATTAGAGAAGACATAATATGTTTTCTCTAATATTACTCGCCACCCCCACCCTCGGTGAATATTAGGTTGAGGGTGGGGTGGGGTGGTGGGTAGTATTAGAGAAGACATAATATGTTTTCTCTAATACTACCCCAACCCCCCACCCTCATTGGTGACTCCTTTTTCCTTGCTAGATATATATTTACTTGATTTGAGAGAAATGTATTTACTTGTTTGAGAGAAATACATTTACTTATTTGAGAGAAATGTTTATGATCTTGTTAACAATCCTTCATATTAATGCACTTTTGTATTTACTGACATTTAGGGAATCCGAGAGCTCTTTTTGCATCAAAACCATTTTCTAGATTTGTTGTGTTATATGGTGTGCTATGTGCTAGTTGGTAAGTGGTTTCAATCAATCCAAATAAAATAAATATAGTTGGAAGTTCAAGTTTGTGGGTTTCTGAGTGTTTCTATTTGTTGTTGTATTTTTTTTATTTCACTGCCTTGAGTGAGTGTACTCCAGGATCCGATCCGTCCCCTTGTCTATCATATCTCTTCCAAATCGTATTCATGTTGTTGATGTTTCCATCATCCAATTCACTAACAGGAACTCAATGTGATACATGTTCATTGTTAGAGTTTTCTTTTTTCCAGGACTGTCTATTCCACAATACTTAAATGAGTTTGTTGTTACTTTTAAAGTTGGGATTGTCCATACAAATGCATGATGGATGGGTAAGTTCAAAAAGAATTTTGATGCATGCATTGTTTTGATTTTCATGGTAGGATCTATAGAGATCTCCTGTCTACTTTTAATTTTTCATCATTTGGTTATAGTTTAATGACTTCATAAACACCATATTCATCACTAACAATTGCACTAAGTATTGCAATATTTCTATATAACACTCTAGAAGTTGAACAATCCAAGAGGGATAGAGGGATGTCGTGGTGGGTAAAATTCAAAACATTCGGAGGGGACATTCAAAATGAGGAGTTATACCATTCAATCTCAGTAAGTTCCCTCCCCCAACATGATTTTGAGGATATGTTATGTGATTGGATAATGCCTTCTAGGAAATTGTTGAGTGAATGTACTATTATGTTATTTCAAATTGGTTCATGAATTGAGATTTTCAATTCTAAGGTGATGGTGATAGGCATGCGTCTCCCAATGATTAAAGAAGATGATGTGAGGGGTCGACTGACAGTTGCAATGGTAATCCTTGTTTGTCATAAAAAAACTATTTTTCGATCTGTAGTTTGGTCTCTAGTGTAACTTTTTTTTATCATTATTATTCTTTCAGCACTATGAAAGTGAGAGGGAATTGCCTGAATTATTTTTGTGAGGGGTCGAGTGACAGTTGCAATGGAAATCATGGTTTGTCATAAACACCTATTTTCCGATCTCTAGTTTGGTCTCTAGTGTAACATTTTTTTATCATTATTATTCTTTCAGCACTATGAAAGTGAGAGGGCATTGCCTAAATTATTGGTGTGAGGGGTCGAGTGAGAGTTGCAATGGAAATCCTGGTTTGTCATAAACACCTATTTTCTAATCTCTAGTTTGGTCTCCTGGTTTGTCATAAACACCTATTTTCTAATCTCTAGTTTGGTCTCTAGTCTAACTTTTTTTTATCATATTATTCTTTCAACACTATGGAAGTGAGAGGGCATTGCCTTAATTATTGTTGTTTGTCACTTTATCTTTTGTTCGACAATACACAACAAAAAATATTCGTTGTGTTTGACAATCATTGATATTTTGTTTTCCAACACAAAACAAAAAAATTTCATTGTGTTTCACAATCATTTATGTAACAAGAAAACATGTTGCTAATAACAAATCTCTCATTGTATGAATTATCCTTATCTTTGGTATTATTACGAGGTAACTTTATGTTGGAAAAACTAAGATAACTTTATGCTGGAAAAAATTATCCTTATCTTTGGTATTATTATGAGGGAACTTTATATCGGAAAAACTAAGCCAACTTTGTGTGGAAAAACTAAGTTGTGGTTTTATTAGATATTGCAGCTAGAGTTTATACCTCTTCACTTTGCAAATAAATTTCAAATTGTAATAATGATTTTGCGATTAGTACTATGAAATATTCGTATAAAGTAGAAAATGGTTCTTTGTATAATGCAGAAAATGGTTCTTTGTATAATGCATAAAATGGTTTGTGAATTTATGTAGGAAAAATTAGGTGTCTCATGGCCTTGAAGATGTTGATTGCATATCAATGATTTCTAAATATGGTTTACCACAAGTTTTGGTTTTGATATTGAACCAAAGTGTTAAAAAGAGAAAATGGTTCTTTGTATCATGCATAAAATGGTTTGTGAATTTATGTAGGAAAAATTAGGTGTTTCGTGGCCCTGGAGATGTTGATTTTTGGTTTTGATATTGAACCAAAGTGTTAAAAAGGGAAAATGGTTCTTTGTATCATGCATAAAATGGTTTGTGAATTTATGTAGGAAAAATTAGGTGTTTCGTGGCCCTGGAGATGTTGATTTCCTAACAATGATTTCTAAATATGCTTTACCACAAGTTTTTGTTTTGATATTGAACCAAAGTGTTAAAAAGGGAATGCCTAATTAAAACGTTTCAGGAACAATTTTTACCCTCAATTTTACTTCAAAAATTCATTGAGCCTCATAACGTAATGCTGCTTATTTTAATTGCTAGTTTCACTCAAAATTCTCTTAATAAAAGAGTAAAATGGCCTTGTTTAGGGTATTTAGCTCTTTATGGTCAACAATCCTTGTTGCTTTTGTAGCTTACTATTTACTTATTTTATTCTGCGTTGGAGATGGGCAAAATAAACAAAAGGAAATACTTACAACTTTGATAGCTTACTCATTACTCTTTATTTTTATTTGTGTTGGAGGCAATGTTTATTAATTTTGACACTATCATTTCTACCTCTATAAGCAAAAATACAGTGATTTTTTGCCTAAACTTGTGGAGCTTACTATTTATATTTTCTTTCTCTATATTGTAGGAATGGTTAAATGATTTAAACAAGTTTACGCCTAAAATGCAAAAGCAAGGCTTAAGTTAATAAATTGAACTTATGGAGATTACTATTTAGATTTTATTTTTCTTTATATTGTAGGAATGGTTAAATGATTTAAACAAGTTTATGCCTTTATTGGCAAAATGACAGCTAATGCTTTGCTTGAAATGCCAAAGTAGGGATTTTCCATTGGAGGCAATGTCTATTAATTTTGACATTATCATTTCTACCTCTATAAGAAAAAATAGAGTGAATGCCAAAGCAAGGCTTACGTTAATAAATTACAAGCTTTTGTAGTGTTACAATGTTTGTTATATCGCTACATAAACAATGAATCATGTAAATAAAATGAATTTTTGTCTAAGCTTGTGGAGCTTACTATTAGATGTTCTTTCTCTATATTGTAGGAATGGTTAAACTATTTAAACAAATTTATGCCTTTCTTGGAAAAATGAAAAAATGACAGTTAATGCTTTGCCTAAAATGCCAAAGTAAGGCTTAAGTTAATAAAGTTAATGCTTTTCCTAAAAGTTAATAAAGTTAATGCTTTGCCTAATAAATTGCAAGCTTTTGTAGTGTTACAATGTTTGTTATATTGCTACATAAACAATGCATCATGTCTCCAACACAGTGCTTTACTTAATTCAGTTTTAAAGTTACATGTGTTAAAGACAAAATGAACTTTTTCATTTTTTAAATATCTAAATCAAAGGGAGACTAAACTTATATGCCCAAAATCTATCAACAACATATGCTTGCACTTCAAAACACTTTTCCAAAATCAAATTAATTTTGAGATGCTTTTATCAACCCCTAACAAGCTTCCTTTATATATGCATGTGTATCTTGATTTATTCCTTTTATAGTTTGGTTCAAAGATTGGTGGTTTTTACACCCAAAGGTTTCCCGCTATGACCTATTTGACATGAAGAGAGAGTTCACGCTCATTTAGGGTTCAACTAGGGTCCACCGCGTGATGGCCATAGAAGAGTGGTAATCCACAATGATTTAATACTTGATTTTTGACATACAAATATCACAAGAGGATGACTTGCACCCTTCATGATCATAGGAGAATTTCAAACAAAGTTCATTCATCTTGATGGATATTCAACATTCCATCATTGTCTTCGATGTTCATTCCACAACATAAAAGTTATTTGAGAAGAAAACAAGAATACCTATCTCAAATTATTTGAGAAGAAAGCAAGAATACCAAGTTTTGAAAGGTGACAATTATGGATTTGGACACAAGCTTTCATTCTCAAGTATCATGTTGAATGGGGTCCAAATTTGCTTTTCTCCTTTTGAAAATATCAATTGGCTTTTGGCTTTTTAGAAGAAAAAAAATGTTATTGCAGATGGAACAATTCTATTTACCAACAAATGTTTCCATTTCAGGTTTTTGTTTGCCAACAAATGTCATTTCATATTGCATGTTTTTTAGAGATGCATAGGTTCTAGGGTTTATCAACTGCCTATATTAGGCTCGATCCTTTGTGCAAAGTTGTGGATTCCCTATGTTTGTGTTAAGGCGACTTTTTTTCCTTGAAAGATATCCTAGGTTTTATTACTAACAAAAACTTGGCTTCTATTCTGCTCATTTCGTTTGTTCGGATTTTAAATCCAAGGTCCAACATTTTCCTCAACATAGTTAAGTTATATTGTTGGAAGTTTGAAACAAGATGTTCAATGATTTTTTAATTGGATGCACTTACCATGATTGCTTATTGGAAGACTTGTGTTTTATCAATGAATGCTATAATGTCTAATAATTTACTTTTCTTGTTCATGAAACATATAATAAGATCTCTAGAAATATCGTTGAAACAATATCATATAAAAGATGGATCAACATACAATAAGATCTCTTGGAATACGATTGAGGAATACCATTGAAATTATATTATAAAAAGATGGACCTCAATGGAACATAGTACCCCAAAAATTATAATATTAAGTAATATTATGGAATTTAGGTATTCAAGCTATCTCAATATTAATCTTATTTGATGACCACATTGAAAGATATCGTCCCATGGATCAACATTGAGACTATCCTGGAATACCATTGAGACTATATTATATAAAATATGGACCTTAATGGAACATAGTTCCCCAAAAGTTATAATGTTCAATAATCTTATGGAATTTAGATATTCAAGATATCTCAATCTTATTTGATGACCACAAGATATCATCCCATGGATCAACATTGAGATTATCTTGGAATACCATTGAGACTATATTATATAAAATATGGACCTTAATGGAACATATTACCCAAAAATTTATGATATTAAGTAATTCGTAGTCTAAATGTGCTACATTTTTCCCCTTTTCTAGACATTTTTGTTTCCTGGGGATATTTACCCAAAATTCGGTGAGATACTGTTGGATCTGCATATTTGAGTGGTTAAATATGTATAATACGAGCGCTCTAGGGGTTTTCAGCATGTTGAATCCATTTCCGCGTTTAGAAATGCAATTTAAACAACAAGAAGTTGTGATATCATGTGGATTTATGTTGTCGGATTCCAACAAGGAGGGAAAAAATGTAGAACAATTAGATAATGCCTATTAAGTAATATTATGGAATTTAAGTATTCTATGTATCTCAATCTTATTTGATGACCCCACTACAAGATATCATCCCATCAAAGTGAATTTTACTTATTCCACGTTATCCAAAATTAAAATTTTATTGGGGTAATCATAAATAATCTTAAAAAAATCATGGCTTTAATGACCTAGAAATGGCAATGGAAATGAGGATAAAGTTTTGAGGTTTAGAAACTTAAATAAGTTTGAAAGGTAGCACAAGGAATGACTCCACAATGAAGTGGAGAATGCTTCAACTATATTATAAATTAGATAATGACATATTGACAAACCAAGCTACAAATTTGAATTGGGGACAAATAAAGATATTGCATAAATGTACAAATTTGAGCTAGGAATAATTTTGCATCAAGATTTATCCATGTAATGTTAATGCTAGTATCTAAACTAATTAAGGAAAAATTTAGAAAACTCTACAAAGAAAAATCAATTTAGGTCAATATTTGTCAATAAGTAATTCGATTTAGGTTGATATACTAAGTCAAAGATTACCTCAATTTTGGTCAATTTTGATCGGGGTAAGTTGTATTTGAGATGATAATTATTTGGTATCCCATTAAACAATTACATGATGGATGTTTATGTGATCAATAAGAATTTGAATTTTGGTCAATCTCAATATATAAATGCCTAGTATTTATCAACTTCAATTTAGATCGACAATTAGATTAGCTTTCTTGGTGGCAAGGCATCTTTTTATTTAGGATATCAATATTTTTTTTTTGTTTAGAATAAAACAATTTTTTATGACTAAATAGATCAATCAAGGAGCCCTAATGTTTAGCTCAATTATATGCATGTTCAAGGCCATAATTCATAGGTTCAAATATGGTAGAGTCACTTTGGGTTAAATTTCAATGGAAAAAACAATTGGAAGATCAAACATTGCTCCATCACATGGACCACATTGAAAATTCATTTATACATGATGATATATCACTCACAATAGGTATCAAACATTTTTATATTAATCTGTACATTTATTGTTAACAATTCTCACCTTTTCTTTAATAATTACTATTAAGTAATTCAATTGTTAATAGTAACATATTTTAAATTTATGGCATATTTATTAGATAAAAATAGATTCATGGAGTTGTTAATAGTAACATATTATAAATTTATGGAATATTTATTAGATAAAATTAGATTCATGGAGTTGTTAATATATATGCTTTTAAGAAAATTTGAATGATAAATTAGATGGTGAATACATATAAAAATGGGACGATGAAAGGAAATTTAAAAGTATGTTTTTACAATTGAGAAAAAATAAACTTGATTTTGACTGTTTGTTTGAGTGTTTGAGCATCTCCCACTCTATTTCCATTGATTTTTATCAACTATTTGAGTAGGAAAATCCCAATTGATCCATCATGCAAGCTAGGCCAAATAAAAAATGGAAATCTACCATTCTAAATAGGTAGCGTGAAAGCTAGAAATAAATGCAACATATTTAAGTCCAAGTTTAGAGAGAGTCGTTAAGACAAGTTTTATGTCCTTTTTCTCTATGCCACGTGATTTACATTGGGATCTTAGGTCATTAATCTTTGTCACATAATCCTGGATGTTGTCAAAAGACTTAGGATCAAGACTCATTAGTTCATAGTCAAATTGATATCCCCTAACTTCATCAATTGTTTGATATAGAGTTTTTAATTTTTCTCATGCATCATGTGAATTTGTGCATCCATCAAGTTGAAACATTATATCAAGGGAAACTAGACTCCTAAGACAACCAAAATATTTTGTTTGTTCTATCATTCAGAGTACCTTTTCCTTATCATATGCGGGTTTAGTTACCTGTTGTTCAACATAAGGTGTATATACTTGTTGCATTAAGACATTCCATGCATTTTGATGGCATCCTTTGTAGTAGTATGACGTTATCAATGGAAATTTAAAGTTACCCATTTGTGAAGTTAAAAAGAGAATGAGTAGAAAAAAATGCACAAGCACAATCACACCAAGAGACCCCCCACAAATCATTTAATCAAGGATCCCAACCCAAGAAAAATGATTTGGCACTTTATATTAGTGTGGTTACAATTACCACTGGCAAGAGAACGATGAGTTGTCTTGACTTCAATGCCTTTACAAACCTTTAAAAAATGAGTATGTGCTGAAAGTACAATTTTGGAACAATATCAAGTGAAATAAACAATACCAATACAAAGTGCACAAAAGATCATGCACTTTCAAAAAAAGAATCACTTCGATTCAAGGTCGTATGCAAAAGATATGAGCCTTTGAATTTATCAAAATGAGAACTGAGTAGTGTCATCTATGAGAATATGCAAATACTAGAAAATTAGTGCATCAAAATTAGAAACTATCTACACTAGTGTGGAGAGCATGACAAATTAGCCCACATGGAAAAAAAAATTGCTTGAGAAAAGGAGGCTGGAAGCCCGAGATGTGAGCCTGCAAAATTTGTCTTCAAAACCCAACCTGTGAATGAAGAGTGGGTAGGAAATTCAAAATTTATCTTCCACCAAAATTAGTGGAACTGCTTCCAAACTAGCGAAACCACCAACTATAGAAACCTCTAGATAAATTAAAAACTCTGCCAAATTTAGTAGAATTGTTGCCAGACTTAGCAAAACCACCAATTGTAGAAACCTCCAGATAAATTAAAAAACTTCACCAAATTTAGTGGAACTTTTTCCAAACTTACCGAAATAGCCAACTATAGAAATTTCCAGATAAATTAAAAAACTTTTCCAAAATTAGGGAAATTGCCTCCAAACTTAGAGAAAATTGCCAATTATAGAAACCTTTAGATAAATTAGAGAAACCATCAAATTTAGTGCAACTGCGACCAATTTCAAGTGTGCATTGGGGGGTCGTACAACTCCCTGGGAAAAAAAAATTGTCTCTTCGGACCACTTTGCATAAAATCAATGAATGGAAAATCGATCTTAGGGTTTTCAGATCTTTTGAGTGCGATGGCAGGGTTATATTTTACTCAAAATGATTTGAAATGGTGGCTCCCCATTGGATCTAGCAATGAACCTTCAGCTTCAAAACCTCATAGATCTAGCCTCCAGTGTCCAACTAGAATGAAATGAAAGAAAAATGTGGCTATCCTACTTTCGACTCAATGGCGAGCTCAAAATGTCTCAATTGTTTTACCAAAAACATCCATTTGAGACTAGTTTTAAGACTAGTAAAAACACGTGACTTCCACATCTTGTAACAATGAAATTATAATGACCTAGAATCTAAAATTTTGACATCATGTACTTCACTTTACTCTGTCTTCTTTGCATCTTGGAAACATTGATCCTTGAAAATTTCCCTAAAAAAATAGAATGAAAATGGTAAGATGACTTGTTTGAAGGAGCCAAACCCAAGGATTGTCCTTTTTTATACTAAATGTTTGTACCAAATACTAAAGATTGAATAATAAACCAAAGTATACATAATGTACACAATATGTGAATGTGGAGCACAACTCCAAAAATGATAATAGAGATGAGTTACATAATAACTCATAGAATAAGGGAAACTCATCCAACTACTTCAATACATTCATATATCCAAATCACATAATCCTCTCCATAATCACTATATTGATCTCTATATACATATTCTCACTCATTGCATATATATGATCTTTATTAGGTTGACCCCTATTACATATACAATTAACCTGTTACATATGCATTTAACCCCGTATATGTCATCCTTGGGATCATATTAAACATGATGATGAAGTTTTACACACAAATATTCTTAATATGCTTATTGAACATCTAATTGCTACAACCTATGATATTCAAGATTCATACAAATGAATAAAGTGTTAGCCATAAAATATTACATCTCTCCAATTTAAAAATACAATGGCAAATAATTCAATATTAGCTTGCTTAAATGAAAGGTACACAATTACCCCATTATTGCTATAAAACTTGACTATCTTGTGTGATTCACCTAGTTTTGAAATTATGTCTATAGGGGGGTTACTTTGTAAAAAACATTCCAAACACATGTTTTGATGAACTTATAAAATTTCACATGTTTTGATGAACTTATAAAATTTCTCCTATTTTTAGAGTGAATCACATCCTCTTATTTCTTGTCCCCTAGTTGTAAATCCATTCATAATTTTTAATAGTCCCTTATGAACATTTTACCAATTTATAGAAAAACATTATGTGATTGGTTAAAATTATATGCTCCCACATAATTTTAAATTCCATGACCCCTATTTATTAATAGTTATACCAAAATATATATTACTAAAATTAAATTTCATGTATATGACTTAATAATGCTTTACTAGAATTCTAGTGTGACTCCTATGATGTCAATTATTTCCTAAAATGGATTTACAAGTCTTTTTTGGTAGTAGGGTCTATTTTTTTTATTCCACTAACAATTTTCATATTTTAAAGGTTCAAACATAATCTCATTATGTTGATTTCTTCATCACACAAACATCTAGGGTATACTTGGTTACAAGGATGACAACAATGAGGAAGACAGGGATACCAATTTGTAAGATGTATAACATTCCACCAATTTGTTAGTAATTTTCAGTTGTAGCTTTGTTTTCGTTTTGTATAGATGTGTACATTTTCAATTTGGTTTTCTTCCTCGAAGCACAATGACATGAAAATCGGTTATGCATTTGCGTGATCTTCAATACATTAATATGTGGATGCTGGATCATTGGTAACCATCAATGTTTTCAACTAATCCATATTGGTAACCATCAATATGTGGACGTTGGCCCATTGGTCTCTTGTCAACTAATCCATTCGTTGCAAATTTGGTCCGATAGATCCACTTACACCGAACCAATTTGTTTCCCATAGGAAGTGGAACAAGATCCAAAATTTTGTTATGAATCAATGAGTTGTACTTCCTCCATTGATGAATCATGTTGGGTATGTGTTATATTCTTTGCACGACTAGCCTTAGTGTCTGCTACGTTGTGCCGGGGGGTTTGGGGGTAGTGTCCCCGAGATTGTTTCTCCTCGAGAAATGTGTCACATTTTTTTCTCATTTTTTGTGTCGCCTTGATTTCTGTGTCCATTGTTGGGAGGTTTTTTGGCACATGGTTTTTGTTGATGGTTTTATATTTTCGGTTAAGGAATTAGGGTTGTTGACTAATTGAGGTCATTGGGTTAGGGTTTTGGATATCGTTGGCTCCTATATGTATATTGTATTGTAAACAATGTATCACTATGAATGAATATAGAATATGTTTTTTTTCCCGGTTTGGGTTTCCAGGGGAAAAATCTCTGTGTAATGTGTGTATTTTCCATTGTATCTTTTTTGTTCTTTTATTGAAAAAATGTTTTGCAGTAAAATATTGTACAAGGTTAAAATCTACATTTGGTATCCGAGCTTTGTTGGCTTTAAGGGGATGCATTTGTGGTCAAGGGTTTGAATGAGGACTGTGATAAGCCTTGTTACAGTGGGAGACCCGTGGTATTGATTTTTCAAGGGAAAAGAATTGGCGAGCAATTTGAAAATGGAGATCGAGAAGTTTAATGGGAAAAGTTTTGAGTTGTGGAAGCTCAATATGGAAGATCTATTGGTGGATAGAGATCAGTGGATCACGATGGATCCAGGTATTTCACCTATAGGAACTTCAACAGATGACTAGAAAAAATTGGATCGAAAGGTGAAGAACACAGTCCGATTTTGTCTCTCAGATTCAGTATTACTGAATGTGTCAGAGGAAGCTACAAACAAATATTTATGGCATAAGTTGGGGAAGTTGTATCAGTCTAAGTCCCTAGTAAATAAACTATTCCTGAGAAAGAAGCTCTATAACTCGAGGATTAGATGACTTCTCGAGGAATACTTGGATATATTTCCTCGGGAAGAAATCTGAATTCTTTGACAAGTTTAAAGAGTTTAAGGCTCTTGTTGAGAATCAAATAGAGAAACGAATTAAGGTGTTGAGGATAGATAATGGTGGAGAGTTCTGCGAGAATGAATTTGAAGAATTATGTAAGAAGAGCGGTATAGAAAGACAGAATACTACTGCATATACACCTCGAAAAAATGGAGATGTAGAAAGGATGAACAAGACGATGATGAAAAAAGAAAGGTGCATGCTTAGTGGTGTCAGGTTAGGGCAAGAATTCTAGGCATAGGTAGTGGGTATTGCATGTTACTTGGTCAACAGATCACCCTCATCAATGTTGGATAATAAGACTCCACGTGAGGTATGGACTGGTAAGAAACCTTCTCTCACACATCTCAATGTATTTGGATGTGAGGCATATGTTCATGTTCCAAAGAAAAACAAGAGTAAGCTAGATAAGAAGGCTGAAAAGTGTATCTTTATTGGGTATAAATATGGTCACCAAGGATGTGGTATCAAAAATTTGATACTTATATGCTGGGACTTGGCTTCATAAGAAGCAAAGAGGATCACTCTGTGTATTTTAAATTAATTGGTGATCATTTGATTTATTTGGTATTGTATGTGGATTACATGTTGCTGATAGGAAACAACAAGGAGATTATCCTGTGTATGAAAAATCAGTTGTTCTCTAAATTTGACATGAAGGATCTTGGTGATTCAAATTTCATTTTGGGAATGGAAATTAAAAGAGATCGGAAAAAGAAGAAACTTTGGTTAAATCAAATAAAATATGTCAAGACAATATTGCAAAGGTTTAATATGTAGGAATGTAAACTGGTCAAGGTCCCTATTCATGTTGGTGTAAATTTATATGTGGATCAATGTTCCAAGACACAGGAAGAGGAGGAGGACATGTCTCATGTTCCATATGTGAGTGCAGTTGGAAGTTTGATGTATGCAATGGTATGTACTAGACTGGAAATTGCACATGTAGTGGGAGTTTTGAGCAGGTATATGTCAAAACCAGGGAAGGAGAATTGGACAAAAGTAAAAAAAGTTTTCAGGTATTTGTGTGGCATTGTTAACTATGGATTGTTCTACCAAGGAATACAAGGATTGGACAAAGTGTTGGACATACATGTCTTTGTGGATGCAGATTGGGTTGGAGGTATAGATCGTAGGAGATCTACAAGCGGGCATGTGTTTAATCTGTTTGGAGGAGCAATTAGTTAGATGAGCAAAAGACAGGTTGTAGTGGCACTTTCAACTACAAAATTTGAATACATGGCAGCCACTCATTCAAGTAAAGAAGCAGTATGGTTACAAAGATTGTGTTCAAGTACAATCTATCCTTACAACTTGGGTTGGTACAAAAATCTGTAAGGATAGATTGTGATAGTCAAAGTGCATTTTTTCTAGCAAAGAACCCAACTTATCATTCAAAGACAAAGCATATTGATATTCAATATCACTTTGTGAGAGACATGCTTAAAGAAAATGAAGTGTTGTTGATGAAGGTGGACACTTTGAATAATGTTGTAGGTTCATTAACAAAATCTACGAGCACTAAGAATTTCTCTTAGTGTAGAAGATCCATGGGAATTGCTACCCTCGATTGTTGACTATGTAACCCTATAACCCTCTGTATGAAAATAAACAACAAGTAGGAGAATGTTGGGTATGTGAACATATTATTTTCACGACTAGCTATAGTGTTTTCTACGTTGCGTCAGACGCACATGGTTGTTAACTAATCTAGGTCATTGAGTTATGGTTTTGGATGTTGTTGTATCCTATATGTATATTGTATTGTAAATAATGTATCAATATGAATGAATATATAATATGTTGGTTTTCCTGGTTTGGGTTTCTAGGGGAAAAATATTTGTGTAATGTGTGTATTTTCCATTGTATATTTTCTGTTCTTTTATTGAAAAGTTGTTTGCAGTAAATTATTATACAAAGTTAAAATCTACAAATCCTACTCAACAATACCTGATGCTTCATGAAAGGACTATGGCTCTAAATATGTGGAAGTGTAGGAATGCAGAGTATCCTGATGTTGTGACCAAGTCCTCTGAGTATCAAAAGGATCCCCAAAAAGAGTGCCTATAGAATCAAGTGTATGACGAGCCCAACAAGGTATGGTAGGGAATGGAGGAGGAGAATATTCATCCTCATAATCTAAACTCTGTGAATAGGAGGATGAAATCCCATGATCAACTCAGCGAGAAGAGGTAGTTGGAGGAAAATCCTCTGAGTCACTATCTGAATTTGCAGTGGAGGAAGGGAGATGAGAGGATGAGATATGAGATATTTCCTCAAATCGCACACTATGCTCAATGAAGAGCTCATGTGTCTCATGCTCTAAGAGCCAATATCATTTGACACCATCGGGGTAACCAACAAAGATGTAGGGCAGACTTTGAGATTCTAAGGTCTTACGCTTCTCCAAAGGAATGTGTGCATAATCCAAGGAGCCAAAAACTCTGAAGTGTCACACAAAAGGTTTCCTTCCACACCAAACTTCAAAGGGAGTGATACCCTTCAATGCCTTATGCATAACTATGTTTTGAATATGAGAACCACAATTGATAGATTCTACCCAATGCTTAGATATAAGGGAGCATGCGTGGATCATGCAACCAACCGTCTCTTCTAGGGACCTATTTTTTCTCTCTACGACACTATTCTGCTAAGGTGTATAAGAGAAAATATGTTGAATATATATATACCTTCAAGAGTGAAAAATTGTTCAAAGCGGTGGTTCACATATTCTCCTTTTTCCTTTTCGTTAAAAAAATTAGACCCAGGTGTATCTATAAAAGTCATCAATAAAAGTGATCAGGTAGCGAGCCTTTTTGAAAGAAAATGATGGAAATGGACCTGGCACATTATTGTGAACCAACTCAAGGACTTATGAATCCCTCCAAGCCTTCCCTTTTTCAAACTTGTCCTTAGGATGCTTTCCCAAGGCACAACCCAGACAAACTCCATATGATAAATTTGTATGAGGAAGACATGTGAGCATATCCTGCGTGCTTAGCTGTTGAAGATACATAAAGTTAATATGGCCAAACCACTCATGTCATATATTTCTCACAAAATCTGAATGTGTGAAAAAACATCAAAATGAGAATGAGGTACAAAATGAGAGAAATCATACAAGTGAGACTCATGATCAGCCTTACCAACTGCAAGAAGTGCATTATCTTCAAGATCCTTGATGGTGACTAAATCTAGAGTGAACTCAATTTTTCTTCCATTCTTGTAAATTCGATAGATTGAGAGAAGGTTGGATGACATATTGGCACATATAAGACATCCTCAAAATTACTAGTTCTAGCATCAACAAAACCTTTACCGATGACATTTGTAGGAGAGTCATCCCCAATGAGAATGTGGGGCATTAAACAAGGCTCCAACAAATAAAACCGTTCTTTGACAGAACCCATGTGATGTGATGCATCCAAGTCAAGAATCCATTGCTGAGAAGAATCTGTATTAGAAACAAGTGCACTTTCTTTTCTTTTTTCTGATCTAGAAAAGGAGTAGAGGATTGATGTGAAGAAGAAAGATTAGCATTGTTCTTTTTGGAAGATGTTTCAACTCATCAATCTGCTTCTTATGACAATAATGTTACTCATGACCAACCTTCTTACAATAAATACAAGTTGGCATATCCTTCTTTTGATAATTCCCCTTTGAATAAGAGGAGTTGGAATATGCTTTTGGGGCAAACAATGACTGTGTTTGATCTTTCTCTGACTCTTCTTGGACTTCTTTTTTTTCTTGTCTAAGCTTCCCTGAATTTTTGTGTCCCTTTAGCTGATCAACCAATAAACTCCGAGACTAATATGGCTTAAGGACACTCATGGAAAGAAGCTTCCTCTGCTCATGCATTAACATATTTCAAAATGAAGAAAAATAAGGCATTGTAAATGCATATCCCATAGTCAACCTATGAGTGTGAAAGATAGAAACAAATGCAACATATTTAGGTCCAATTTTATGTCCTTTTTATCTACACCACATGTTTTACATTGGGATCTTATGTCATTAACCTTTGTTACATAATCCTAGGTGTTTTCAAAAGACTTAAGATCAAGACTCATTAGTTCATTATCAAGTTGATATTCTCGAACTTCATTAGTTGTCCCATAGAGAGTTTTTAAATTTTTTCGTGCATCATGTGAATTTGTACAACCATCATCAAGTTGAGACATTATATCAAGGGAAACTAGACTCCTAAGACAACCAAGAGATTTTGTTTGTTCTATCAGCCATAGTACCTTTTCTTTATTATCTATGGGTTTGGTTACCTATTGTTCAACATAAGGTGTATATCCTTGTTGTGTTAAGGCATTCCATGCATTTTGATGCCATGTGTTGTAGTTGTATGGTGTTAGCAATGGAAATTTAAAGTTGCCAATTTGTGAAGGAAAAAAGAGCACGAGTAGAAAAATGTGCACAAGCACAATCACACTAAGAGACCCCCCATGAATCACTCAATCAAGGATCCCCCCCAAGCAAAATGATTTAGCACTTTATATTAGTGCAGTTACAATTGTCACTAGAAGGAGAACACTAAGTGGACTTGACTTCAATGCCTTTACAAACCCTCAAAAACTGAGTAGGTGTTGAAAGTATAATTTTGAAACAATATCAAGTGAAATAGACAACACAACTCCGAAGTACATAAAAAATCATGCACTTTAAAAAAAAAATCACCTCGATTCAATGTCATATGCAAAAGATATGAGCCTTTGAAGTTTTCAAAATGCAAAATATGCAGTGTCACCTGTGAAATTATGCAAATTCTAGAAAATTAATGCACCAAAATCATAAATTGTCTACACCAATGCGAAGAGCATGAAAAATTATCCAAAAAAAAAAAAAAAAAATTGCTCGAGAAAAGGAGGGTGGAATCCCGAGATATGAGCATGTGAAGTTTATCCTCAAAAGCCAACCTACAAACAGAGAGGGGGTAGGAAATTAAAAATTCATATTTTTCCAAATTTAGTAGAGCTGACGACAAACTAGCGAAACCGCCAACTGTAGAAACCTCCAGATAAATTAAAAAATATGCCTAATTTAGCGGAACCATCACCAAACTTAGCGTAACCACCAATTGTAGAAACCTCCAGATAAATCAAAAAATATTCCAAATTTAGCAAAACCGTCACCAAACTTAGCGAAACCACCAACTATAAAAACCTCAAGATAAATTAAAAAACTTCACCAAATTTAGCGAAACTGTCGCCAAACTTAGTGAAACCACCAATTATAGAAACCTTTAGATAAATTAAAAAACTTTTCCAAATTTAGTGAAATTTCCGCCAAACTTAAAGAACCGCCAACTATATAAACCTCGAGATAAATTATAGAGCACCAAATTTAGTGCAACTGCGATGTAATATCCCTGTTTCCCCCAACTTGCAATTAATCATTATTTATGATTAACATGCTATGGCATCTAAACAATGTAAATGTATTATTTTTTAGATTTCCAAAAACTGATTGTGGGGGTGAAGCATTGAAGTACTGGCCATGATATCACTAGAGGAAAGAGTGAGGAAATTGTAGAGAGGGTTCATTATGTCAAAATGACCCAATTCTCTTTGTTGAAAAAATGAACCCCATCTTGATTCCAAGAAAAACCAATTTATGAGAAAGCACTGGTCATTGAAAAATCAACTACACCAATGAATGGAAGCATGGAGGGTCTACTGAGGAGATAGAAAATTGTCAGCCCGAAGTACTACATAGCGTAGTTTTCTGCAGACCCAGATTGACCTGAGTTCCTTCTGAAAGAAGAAATAGGAAAAGTCTAGAACCTTCCTAGGGAGAAAAAAGGCGTGCAAGAATACACATGAAAATACAAGAAGGAGACCATGCCCACAAGGGGTGTGCAACTTGGATATGCTAAGAGAAGAAAAACACCAGAGAAAGAGGAGAGCGCATGAGGTTCTCTAGTTCAAAAGAATAACTAAAAGAATAAGTTGTTCTCACTACAAGGAGAAACAGAGGAGGAATTCAATCTATGAGGATGAGAATGTTTGAAAAGAATGCATGAGCACATGCAATAGAAAGAGTAGGGAACTTGTGGAAGAGTCCTAAATTAGAGCATAGAAGATCGGAATCTCAGACTAGAGAAAAAGAGGGTCGCATGCTTGGTGCTAGCTGTAAAGAAACTGATGCTAGAAGGAGAGGGCATCGAGGGACAATGTAGCTACGAAGGGACTCTCTTACACAGAGGAAATCCAATGGGGAAGGCATCTGATAAACCCTGTGGAGGCCCTGAGCTTAGTGGGGTAGAAGGGAGATTTCTATTATTGCCAGACACGTGGAGTTTTGAAGACAAAGGAATTGTCTGTTGTTGGTTTCATAGACTAGAGATCCGTCCTTGACCTGAGAAGAAGGGCGTGAGCTTGATGTTGAGGGAGTATCTAATAAAACTCATAAGAGGCTATGCCAAAGAGAGGATCCCTGAGAAATTGCAGAAGACCTAAGAAACACAGAGAATTTTTCGTAGTGATATCATGGCTTTGCACAGAGGTGGTCAGAGTGCTAAGAGTGAATTCCTTTGAGCCTACGGTTGGGTGTAAAGGCAAACACCCACAGTCAATTGGTTGGATGCAACTTGTAATAGATAAGTATTTCATATACCATGTGTACTTGAAATGAAATGCATGATTGAATGCTTGTTTTCAACTGTAAACTCTTGGTTTTGGGCGTTGGTAGGATGGCAAGTTTAGTGCATGCCTTGCACAATTGAATAGAATTACCATGTAATACTCTAGGACAATGAAAGTAAAACCATATTTGTGTTTTCTGTGTACATGAGGAATAGAGCTATATAAACAAAGAAAAATGTGTAATCTGATGCAATGATGGTTTCAAGAGAAAGGAGAACTTCTAGCAATGAGCTCTTTAACTAGATTTGGGGACATAAGAATGTGGCCCCTTTGTTAGTTGGGAAAATCCTCAAGGGATTGCTCAAGGAACAAATCCACAAACATAGAGTCGAGATAGGCTCTACGAGACTACCTTAGTCATGTTGATTTCCTTGAATTACCTTTCTTGTTGTGGAATTTGAGCTCTATAGATGAAGGGAACTTCCTTCAAACCAATCATCCAAGTGACTACAGACTCATGCCCATGACCTTAACCAAATTTCATCTAAGAGTTTGGAGTGTAGCCACTAGAGCTTGACAAATTTACATAGGAGCATGACCTTAGAACCGTCCTCTACACTAAAAAAGGATCTAAGTCATTCGGGACTCCGGGGTGAATGAACATTGCAATGTACTAAATGCACCGAAGACAACCTATTGAATCGATAGCTTGATGGTGGACCAAAATTTGGCGGTCATTCACCCGTTATCGTGGGATTCATCCCCTTGTTAAACCTCGATCCATTTCTCAATTGTGAAGTAACAGGAGTCGTAGATATGAGGTTATTTAGGATCTCCCTTGACCATTGGATCTACGATGTGGTCATTCGACGTTGACCTACTCTAGAAGACAAAATGTGTTAAACAGACATAAACCCCTAATTCCGAACTTGCGAGTTAACGTGAGCCATTGATCTGGGGAATCCATTGGGAACCTCTCCTCACCGTTCGATCAACTAGTGAAAGGATATCTTAAAGAACTCTGGTGAAGTCCTACTCTGGGAGGTTCGACATGTTGGTGAATGAGAATATCGTTGAAGAACCAAAGGATGAAGTGATGTGGCATGCTGACGTCACCTACGGTGACATGGACTCATAGTAGGTGTGCCACGTGTCATCTCGATTCATGAATTTCAAAAACCTTATGTGTCAAATGGACCTTGAAACATGTCACTAATTGATTGTGCCAAGAGTCACCCTTGTCTTTTGCCAAATGTTTTCCTCTTGGATTGTGGCCTCTTGATCTAATGGTTGACGGAAGTTCAGAACTTCGGGAATCCAGAGTGTCTTGAGTGATGGAACGCTTGGGATAATATGGACAAAGGCCCAGACCTACCTGTCCCTATTCTAGTATTTAATGTGCATTCACATGTAAGTGCAAATTCTCGAGGAGTTTGGATATTCGAGACTCTGGATGTTTGGGGTGATAGAACGAACAAGTTAAAAGGGCCAAAGGCTCGAACCTACCTTCCTGTACTCCAATGTTATAATAAACATTAACCTATCTACCTTCCCGCAGCTTCAACATTCGAGAGTTTTGGGGGTATGTTCATAACAACACGACGAGGAACCTCACTGAAGTCCAGAGACTTAGGAGTTTATTGAACTTAATAATCCTAAGTGCTCCTTTGATATATTTAATTAAATTAATAGGCCAATAAGAGCTATACAAGCACCGACCTTTGGTTGACCGAGTATTTGTATGCTATGACGAGGTGGCATGCCAGGTGATAGGGAACCATGTGGGTGCCACATGGATATGAAAGACCCATCGTCAAATTGAGATGATTGAAAAAAGAATCGATTGTTCTTTCGAATCGAGGCGATGTAATCCTAGTTTCAGGGATTCGAGATGATTGAGAAAAGTGAAATTTTTATGCCCCATCCCTTAAAAGGATACCTAAGGGGTTAGGTTTGTTACAAAGTGGTATCAGAGCGGGAAAAAACACTTGGCCTGCTTGAGCTCATG
>SNQJ01S0010483.1:151051-180059 GCA_010110895.2 Picea sitchensis
TTGCAAGAAAATGCATGAGTAAGGAGTACCATGGGTACAATGACCAATCTAGGGAGATTGGGAATAAAGGTGCTCATAGTTAGCACATTGCATGGAACGCATTAAGGAAATGCATGTTTGCATAAGAGGACAGAAAATGGATTTTCCATTGAGGAAGGAGGATGGTGCAGACCCCACCCCCTTCTCCTCTCCTTCAGGGTTGTGCGATCTCTCATTCTAGGATTGTTCAACACCTGAGTCAGATTAACTCTTTGGCTCCTTGTTGGAATTCGACGAACTCTTTCATAGTTCCTTCCTCCCTTGGCGCAGGTCTTATGGAACTCATAGGCCCTCTTCCTTAGAATTGTACAAATCTCAACGCCAATGGGCACTATCCTTTCTTCATAGTCCCCTTCCTTTTATGTGACTATGGATTATGACCGTGGGCCAACTCCCTTCATGACTCCGCGCTTCGAATCTTTTGTGAGATGTTTGCTCCCTTTTTCCCAATTCCTAAATCAGAGAATTATCCAGGACCAGATCTATGATATACTTTCTTCTCTCAGCCAATGGCTATGATCTACTTCACGAATCCATCATTCGGGGGTTTTCACCTCCCCTATCTTTGTTTCTCCCGAATTATGAATTAGTGAAGCGTTGATCTAACGCCATGTGTCCTATATCAATGGATGACCAGGATTTCTTCATTCCCATCTCTTCAGGTGTTCTCCTCCTTGCCTTTTTTTTCGAAGGGTTATTCCTCCAAAGTATGTGGATCTCTTCCACATTCCCTTCCCAACACCAACGACTAGATCAACTTCGCTCTTCACGACTCCGCGAAGATTTTTGTTTGCTCTTGGCAAACCTTCTGAAGCACTTTCTATCGGATCTCTTGATCTTATACCATCTGTCTCTTTCAATGATGGAAGACTTCATGCTCTTCAAGACTTCACGCTCTTCAAGACTTCACAAGTCCTCGACCCCCTTGCACATTAAGAACAATTTCCTTCTCAAGACTTACGTTTTTCTCGCACTTCTTCTGCACTCCTTGTAGAGTTCTACGAAACTCTTCTGCGACTTTGCTCGGCTTGAAAACCTTCAAGGTTCCCAGTTCCTCTATGTCCTTTAGTGAAATTTCTCGTGCCCTCCTGGCAACTTAACGTTCTTCCTCTTGAGCTTGTAAGATGAACTTACAGTGCCCTTTACGCACTCCTTGCGCTCGACTAATCCTTTTGACATTTTCTCCCTTAGCCTATCTGGAAGTCTTAAGGCATATCCTTTCCTTTTTCGATGCAATCTTGCAAAGCCTTCCTTCCTCAGAGTGTTCAGCAACCCTCGGGTTCTCTTAAGGATTCCAACACTTCAGAATGTGCTTCTCTGGTACGCCCTCGCACTAGCTCAATGCCCTCCTAGCAGAGTGTTACAGAGTGTTTAGTAACTCTGCGTTGTGTTTCCTCCTACACAGTCTTTCCTTCAAAGGTACCCAACCACATTGAAATTTCCTCATGATTCTGTGAATTATCCTAGTGTGCCCTCGTGGCAACTTCTCCTCTGACTCCACTGAGTTCAGACACACATGCCTTGCGTCGGCTCACAGAGTCTCCACCCTCTGTCATGCACTCCTTGCACTTAGCCTATAGAACCATAATTAATCCAACACACTCACCGATATAAAATTGTATCTCTATCCCCATAGATGATCTCTAACATACATCTATAGCTCAAATGCATATGAATGACATTCTCAACAAAACTTCCATACATCCATTACACAAAAATTGGTAAACAAGAAAAACTGTTCCTTTCCTATTAATGGAAGAATGTCAAATTACAAATGTTTGAGTCCGGACTACAATTGAGTCTCGACTCTCATCAACCCCTCCAAATTGGCTTACAATGATTTTTTTTCTCAAATTAAGGCCACCTCTACTGGGCATACAATACAAATATTTATACAAGAGGGGCTCGACGACTTTCCCTCCAAGCTAAACTACTAGTGTCTAATCACCATTCAAAATGCCTAACTACCGAGGTAGATTACAATGATGGAAATTTGATTAGAATCGGATGAAGATCCCTCCTACCATCAACCACTTATGGTGACCTTTTCTCCAGCTTGTGCGAAGGCACAACTTGTCTCTTCTGGCTTGTCAAAATTAAATGCCTTGATCATGCTTTAGATTCTTGAAGGAAAAAATGAGAGGGTGGTGTCTCTCCCCTCCTTGAATGCGCACCACTCGTGTTAATTAGTTGGCACGTGCTAAGGTGGAGAGATGCTCCTGCATCATACTCCACAGCTACGAGCTTCCCAGCTCTGCTGAAATCCTCCTAGATCCCAAAATTTCTCTTGGATATGTCTTCCTGCTCCCCTGTTTTGTTGTTGTTGTTGCTCCTACATCTTCCCTCTTCCTCATGCAGGTCCCTTTCTATCCATCTTCTCCTTGATGACAACTTCTTCTACCGACCTTAACATCAACTCCCGTATCTCCTGCATCACCTCTTCCAACTGTTTCATCAGCTAGTTTTCCTTGTGCACTCTGCTCGGATGAAACTCTTCATGTCACTTCATGGGTGTATCATGTTGATTTTCCATGTTGCGTTTATATTTGGTGACACCAACCGACCACTCTGTTGTAGACTTCAATTTATCATTCTCACCACTGAACTGTTTTTCAGATACTTCTTCTGACAGACTAACTCTTGTCATTTCTATGGCTGGTTTTATTCTAGCTTCCTCCAGCTGCAACTCGTGTTGGTACGTCTCCTATGGCATGGCTATCTCTTGGAAGACACCTTCTAGTTACAGACTGTCCAAACAATCCTCCAGTGCCTTTAACTCCATTTCCCACTGAGTGAGTAACTCAACTAGGCACTCCCCTTATGTTGGGATAGACTTCAGTATTTGTCCATCCTCCTCCATGATAGTCTCAACGCACTACCTTTTTTTTGCACCTACAACATCTGTGCTAGCCTCTCCTCAGTTTCTTGGAAGGAATATATCGACTCCTCCAATGATTAGAACACTCCTCTAATCCTTCCCCTTTGTAATGAAATTTTCCAACTTGTCATCATCTTCATTCACACGGCTTGCAACTCCACATGAATCTTCATATGGATGAGATATTTCTCCTACCTCCTCTCCATCTGTCAACACCCCTTACTGACATGAACTCTCAGTTGAGCTCATATCTTCTCCCTTGCCCACTTGGAAATTTAGGATGTCTCATATTCCCTTCTGGTAGTTTATGAGATCTACTGACCCTTCACATTGCCCACTTGGCAACCTACGAGATTCCTCCTGGATCACTTTCCCTTGCCACTGAGGTTTTCAACATATCTCAACCACCTCCTCAACACCTATTGCTTCTTTCAGGCCAACAAATTTCGTACCAGCCACTTAAGTGTCCTTCTCAAAGGCCACTCATATCTCCAATGCACCTTTGCCTCCTACTGCATCTTGAATGCTATCCTTTCCACTTCTGCTCAGATTTCATTGAGCTCCTTGTCCATCTCCACTTTGCTTATCTGCAGGTAGTTTCCTCGTTGACAATGTTTATGGCCTTTAGCGACCATCCTTCTTCACCTGCAGTCCACCTAGTTGTTTACCATCTATTGCACACCTTGCAACAGTCTCAACAGAGTATCGCACTCTGTCTCCCTTGCCTACATAAATCAATTTTTTATTAGCTCTTATACCACTCTGGTGCAGACCCCACCCCCTTCTCCTCTCCTTCGGGGTTACGTGACCTCCCGGTCTAGGATCGTTCAACACCTGAGTCAGATTGACTCTTTGTCTCCTTGTTGGAACCCTACAAACTCTATCACATGTCCTTCCTCCCTTGGTGTAGGTCTTATGGAACCCGTGGGACCTCTTCCTTAGCATTGTACAAACATCAATGCCAATGGGTACTATCATTTCTTGTTGGGCCCCTTCCTTTTATGTGACCACAGATTATGACCGTGGGCCAGCTCCCTTCGCAACTCTGCGCTTCAAAGATTTTGGGAGTTATTTGCTCCCTTTTTCCCGATTCCCGAATCGACGAATTCTCCATGACTAGATCTACAGTCTACGTTCTTCTCATATACAATGGCTATGACCTACTCTGTGACTCCATCCTTCAGGGGTTTTCATCTCCCCTATATCTGTTTCTCCCAAATTGTGAATCAACGAAGCACTGATCTAACGCCATGTGTCCTATCTCAATGGATGTCCAGGATTACTTCGTTCTGATCTCTTCAGGTGTTATCCTCCTTGACTTTTTTTTCTGAAGGGTTCTTCCTCCGAAGTCTGTGGATCTATGCCACATGCCTTTCCCAACACCAATGACTAGGATCAACTTTGCTCTTCACGACTCCGCGAAGATCTTTGTTTGCTCTTGGCAAGCCTTCCGGAGCACTCGCTCCCGGATCTCTCGATATTCTACCACCTGTCTCCTCCGACAATGGTCGACTTCATGCTCTTCGAGACTTCACAAGTCCTCGATCCCCTTGCACACTAAGTGCAATTTCCTTGTCAAGACTTAGGTTGTTCTCAAACTTCTTCTTCACTCCTTGCAGAGTTTTACACAACTATTCTGCGACTTTGCTCGGCTTGAAAACCTTCAAGGTTCCCAGTTCCTCTGCGTCCTTTAGTGAATTTTCTTATGCCCTTCTGGAAGCTTAATGTTCTTCCTCCTGAGCTTGTAATATGAACTTACAGTGCCCTTGATGCACTCCTTGCGCTCGACTAATCCTTTCGATGGTTTCTCCCTTAGCCTATCTAGAAGTCTTAAGGAATTTCCTTTCCTTTGTCGATGCACTCTTGCAAAGCCTTGCTTCCACAGAGTTTTCAACAACCCTAGGGTTCTCTTAAGGATTCCAACACTTCAAAATGTGTTTCTCTAGTACGCTCTCACACTAGCTCAATGCCCTCCTGGTAGAGTGTTACAGAGTGTTTAGTAACTTTGCGTTGTGTTTCCTCCTACACAGTCTTTCCTTCCAAGGTACCCAACCACCTTGAAATTTCCTCCCGAGTCTTTGAATTATCTTGGTGTGCCCTCCTGATAGCTTCTCCTCTAAATCCACTAAGTTCATACATGCACTCCTTGCATTGGCTCACAGAGTCTCCACCCTCTGTCGCTCACTCCTTACAGTTAGCCTAGAGAACCAGACTTAATCCAACACACTCACCGATAGAAAATTGTATCTCTATCCCTGTAGAGGATATCTAACATACATCTACAAATCAAATGCATACAAATGAAATTATCAACAAAACATCTATACATTCATTACACAGAAATTGATAAACAAGAAAAAATATTCCTTTCCTATTAATGAAAGAATGTCAAATTACAAATGTCTCGACTCTCATCAACCCCTCCAACTTGGCTTACAATGATTTTTTTTTCTCAAATTTCGTCCACCTCTACCGGGCATACAATAAAAATATTTATACAAGAGGGGCTCGACGATCTTCCCTCCAAGCTAAACCAGTGGTGTCTAATCACCATTCAAAATGCCTGACTACCGAGGCAGATTACAATGATGGAAATCTGATCTGAATCAGATTCATATGCCTCCTACCATCAACCACTTAATGGTGACCTTATCTCCAGCTTGTGTGAATGCACAACTTGGCTCTTCCATCTTGTCAACATTAAATTCCTTGATCATGTTTTAGATTCTCGAAGGAAAAAATGAGAGGGCGGTGCCTCTCCCCTCCTTGAATGCGCACCACTCATGTTAATTAGCTAGCACATGTTGAGGTGGAGCAATGCTCCTGCATCAGAGGACCTTCCAATAATCCACTTGAATTGTGTAGATGTTAAAGAAAATAAAATTTGGGTGGCCATGAGTGTTGTCACCCTGGTTACTAATGAAGGAAAAATGCTTGGGTGCATTCAAGAGAAAATTTTAGTTTCATATATGCTGATTTGGGATCATGATCAACCTGTAGCAGGAAGCCCAGTCTTGTTGCAATAATGGATGAGAATGAATAATCCATTTGGTGAAGAGTTTGGTTAAGCTCCAACACGCCGTGACAAAGTGTTTTTCATAAAGTGTGGAAAACCTGGAATCAATGTAAGGGTGCATTGGGTATGAATGTGGCCATGAATATTGGCACGTTGATTAAAGTCAATTGATATTTGAATTGCATTTGGAAAATTCAGTATGTTGAAATGATGCATACGTAAATAATGATATTTCCTTTTTCTTTGTACCCTTGAATAGATGAAAATTACTTGGACTATTAGTATGAATAGTTTTGAAAATATAAAGTGCATGAAAACTAACAAATTGTTTGGCTGAGGAATGTTGAAATTATAGGAAGAAAAGGGTCTTGGATATGGCAGTGTTGTATGCCCATAAGGAAGATCAATTTCCTTATGAGCCAAACTGCAATGAATGGTATTTTATTTTTTAGAAAATGAATTTGATTGTTAGTATGCACATTTCCAAAGTTGTTTGTGAGCCATTGCAAGCGTGCAATGAAAATATAGTGTGCATGAAAACTAACAATTTGTTTGGCCGAGGAATGATGAAATTGTAGGAAGAAAGGGTCTTGGATATGCCAGTGTTGTAATCCATAATGAATACTAATTTCCTGTTGAGCCATACTACTATGGGAAGAAAAATCCCATAATCATGAATCTAGTTCTTGTGTGGAACATATCTGAAAAATAAATATGTGGAATTTGGAAATATGTGGGTGATACATTTGAAAGAAATTATAAATTGGAATTGATGATAATATTTCATAATTTATGTATACATGTGATACAAGTGAGATGAAAATATCTATCTAGGGAGGATAGATGAAGCATTTCAAAGCTGGAAAGCATGAAAAAGACTATTGTTGAGACATGAGAACCCTGAGGTAAGCTATGATCGCCCTAGAATATGTTGTGTTGTGGTAACACAAGCCATAGGGACACCTCAATAGAGCAAGTATGAGGGATGCTTCAATTGTGAGACTCAATGAAGTCTTTAGAACTCTTCGTGTGCGAGAAATCCTTGGAAAGGAAAGATGGATCTCCCGAGGGATTGTATAGCAGAGAAGGGGATGCTTGGAGGGTGAGTTACCGCAAGGAAGAGGAGACTTTGATAATTGTTATAAACTATTGATTGGGATCATTCACACAATGGGTATGTCAAGGAAAACCAATGATCCAAGATAACAACACAACCATATGGATGCAAACCCACGAACAACACAGATAAGTATTGTGCCAGATTATAAAAAATTTCCTCTTGAATTTTACACAACAGTGAGACGTTTTCGCATGAAATTGTGATTAATATGCTTGTTGTCCAAAATTATTGAAGGCGAGTGATAAAGACCAAGGTTCTAGAAATGAATTGACCAAGAAATATGATTAAGATTTATGAAGCAACTGAATGACAAAGGCATGACATGTGTTACTAAGAAAGAACACTGAGTATTGTGTTCCTTTGAAGGGGGAGAAGATTATAATACCATTGCTTCCCCCAACTTGTAATTAATCATTATTTATGATTACATGCTATGGCATGTGAACAATGTAAATGTATTATTGTTTATATTTCCAAAAAATGACTGTGGGGGTGAAGACTTGAATTATTGGCCATTATATCACTAGAGGAAAGAGTGAGGAAATTCTAGAGAGGGTTCATTCTGTCAACATGACCCAATTCTCTTTGCTGAAATAATGAGCCTCATCCTGATTCTAAGAAAAATCAATTTATGAGAAAGGACTGGTGGTTGAACAATCAACTACCCCAATGAATGGAAGCATGGAGGGTCTAGCTGAGGAGACAAAAAAATGTCTACGTGAAGTAACACAGAGTGCAGTTTCCTGCAGGCCCAGATTGACCCGAGTTCCTTCTGACATAAGGAATAAGACAGGTCCAGAACCTTCCTGGGGAGGAAAAAGGCATATAAGAATACACACAAAAAGATGAGAAGGATATTGTAATATACCAGATATAAAAAGTATGCAGAACAGAAATAAAATGCTAGAAATGGCAGAATAACAGTAGTATAACCAGCATAATCTCCACATTAACACAAAAATGATATAAGAACAACAACATAAATAACACTTTGATTTAGAAAGCAATGTTCACAGGCCTCTTCGAGGGGGAAACCTCCATTCGAGCAATGCTCTATTACAATAATCTCCAAGCTAGGGTTTTCATACCCTCGACCCTTATTTATACTAAATATGTCTATCAAGAGAAGCATCTAGAGGAAGATCCTTCTAGAAGAAGAAGCTTCTATTAGGTCTTCTTACATCCGCCTTATTCTATTTTATTGAAAGGCCTTATTAATATTGACCTTTATTTCATCTGAATATATTGCTCTACTTATGTGTGGGTTAGGACTCTAACATGTCCGCCCCCTTAAAAACAACTTTGTCCTCAAGGCTTGAGATGTGGAAACTGCTGCAAAATGGTAGTTGGTTCCCAAGTGGCATGTGCTAGAGTTGTATCTTTCCACTGGACGAGCACTTCCTTGATGGTTCTCTGACACAGGCGACGCTCACGCTGGTACAAAACTGCTTCTGGATGTAGCCAAATGGATCATTTTTCAGCTAACTTGGGAAGGTTGGTTTGAATTTGGTACCGAGTTCCAATCACCTTCTTTAAACATGAAACATAGAAAACAGGATGTAGCTTCGAATGACTGGGCAAAGCTAACTGATAGGTGACTTTTCCCACACGCTTGAGAACTGTATAAGGACCATAAAATTTGGGCGCTAGCTTCTAACAATGCTCGGCCTTGAGGAAAGTTTTCTTGTATGGTTGTAGTCGCAGAAAAACCTGATCCCCTTCTACAAATTGAAGTTCGGAGGGACCTTGATATGCTTGTTGCTTCATGCGATTCTGTGCCATGACCAAGTTCTCTTTGAGGGTACGGAGAATATCCTCTCGAACGGTAAGTGTTTGGTCAACCGCCTGGACCTTCGAGGTACTCGGTAAGTATGAGAGAACTGAAGGTGGCTTCTATCCATATACCGCTTCAAAAGGAGTCATGCATGTAGTTGTATGGTAGGAAGTGTTGTACCACCATTCAGCTAGGGGTAGCCATTGAACCCACTGATTTTTCTTTTCATAAGAAAAACACCTTAGATATGTTTCCAAACACTTGTTGACAATTTCTGTTTGACCATCAGTCTGGGGATGATAGGTTGTGTTGAGATGCAATTGGGTGCCCTGAAGCTTGAACAATTCTTGCCAAAAATTGCTTATGAAAGTTGGGTCACAATCAGAAACAATAGAGTGCGGCATGCCATGAAGCTTGAAGACCTGGTCCATGAAAATTTGAGCCACTGTGGATGCAGTAAATAGATGTTGAAGAGTGCAGAAATGAGCATACTTGGAAAGGCGATCGACAACCACCATTATGACTGATTTATGGCCTGATTTGGGTAAGCCGGTAATAAAGTCCATAGAGATATCCTTTCAAATAGCAGGTGGGATCGGAAGCGGTTGTAGTGTGCCCAGAGATTTGACTGTTTCGCCCTTGTTGCATTGACACACGTCACATTCAGCAACAAAATTACAGATTTCCTATTTCATACCATCCCAGAAAAAAGAACGTATGACCCTTTCATAGGTTTTGGTGAACCCGGAGTGCCCCGCTGTGGGTGTAGCATGAAGCTCAGACAGTATCATGGATTTAAGCTTTGATTGTTTACTTAAATACAAATGACCTTTGTATTGAAGCTCATCCTGTAGCCAAGAGTATCATGGGGGAGCTAGAGCATGGGTCTGCAGTTGCCGGATCAGATTCTAACTTTTAGGATCTTGTAGCCATTCCTGGCGAACAACTTGGAGCCAATATGGTACAATGAAGGAAAGAGAAAAAAGGGATCCTTCATCTTCATATTTTCGGGGCAATGCATCTGCCACCACATTGTCTTTTCCTTTCTTGTAAATGATCTCATAATCATATCCAAAGAGTGTAGTCACCCATTTTTGTTGCTTCGGGGAGGAAATGCATCGTTCTAGAAAGTACTTGAGGCTTTGATGATCTTTCTTAATTTGGAAACATTTCCCCAAGAGATAAGGGCGCCACAGATCAACGACATGCAAAATAGCCAACATTTCCTTTTCATAGATGGGTTTGCCCAGATTCCTTTCAGATAGTTGCTTGCTGGTGAAGGTCAAAGGTCGACCCTCTTGCATAAGGACAACATCGATTCCTTTCCCTGAGGCATCACATTCCAACACAAAGGTCTTTGTGAAATCAGGTAGGGCCAGAAATGGAGTGGTGCGCATGGCCATCTTCAAGGTTTGGAAAGCTTGAGCAACGACTGGAGTCCAAGTGAAAGAGTTCTTTTTTAGGAGAGAAATGAGAGGTGCTGCAATCTTTCCGTAATTCTTAACAAACTTGCGATAATACCCTGTTAAGCCCAAAAATCCACGCAAGCTTTTGAGAGTCTTTGGGTGCATCCAGTCTTGCATAGCTTCAATCTTTTTCGGATCCACCCTGATGCCATCCTTGCCAACCAGATGACCCAAGTATTCTATTTCTGAGGCACCAAAGGCACATTTAGACTGTTTTAGGAAAAGTTGGTGCTGAGAGAGTAGATGGAGAACTCGATCCACATAGGTAAGATGGTAGGCCCAGGTTTTTCTATAGATGATGATATCATCAAAGAAAAAGACAAAATGACAAAGAAAAAGACAAAATACATGATTCATGAGGCTTTGGAAGGTGGAGGGGGTGTTACACAAACCAAAGGGCATGACCAAAAACTCATAGTGGCCCTCATGAGTTCGAAAGGTTGTATTGGGAATGTCATCCTCTTTCATACATATCTGGTGATAGCCCGAGCGAAGATCAATTTTAGTAAAGAATTGGGCACCACTCAATTCATTCAGGAGGTCATCAATGACCAGAATGGGAAATTTGTCTTTGATGGTTGGTTTGTTGAGGGCATGGAATTCAGGACACATTCTCCAAGAACCTTCTTTTTTCAGGACCATGACTACCGGAGAAGAGTAAGGGCTCGTACTAGGACAGATAATGCCTGCAATAAGGATTTCCTAGACCATTTTCTCGATTTCATTTTTTTGTGAAAAGGGGTGGTGATACAAACGGGTATTGGGAGGAAGGATTCCTGGTACAAGGGGAATGGAATGATCATGAACACCATGGGAAGGAGGGAGTCCTTGGGGAGTGGAAAATACCATTTGATGTTTAGAAAGGAGAGCTTGGAGGTCTTACAACACCAGGGGTGTCTCTATAGCTTATATGGCATGGAGTTGGGCAATGACACCAGAATGACCTTTTTTTAGCAGCTTTTCCATGCGATGGGAAATAATGACCTTAGGTGAACCAACAATGATGCCTTGGAATTTATATTGATGGCCGTCTTGGTCGAATTGCATGGTTAAGTACTTAAAATCCATGAGAATGGGACCCAAAGTCCTTAGCCATTCTGCACCCAACACAATGTCACAACCACCCATGTCGATAGAAAACATATGAGATTTTAGGTGGTAGTCACCGATTTGGGGACGCACATTTTCACAGCGCCCTCCACATTTCATGGAACCACCATTGGCAATCATGATTTGGAAATTGTTGACGACATGGATGTAGCAATGGGTTTCTTGGGCAATGCGACGATGAATAAAATTATGGGTGCTTCCACTATCAACCAGAATGATGACCTTCCGATGCTTGATGTAATCGATTAACTTGAGGGTTTGGGGGGCGGAGAAGCCCGTGAGAGCATTGAGGGAAATGATTGGTTCCACTTCGGGAGGGTCGAAGGGAGGGGTTATGTCAGTGATTTCAGGTGATTCAGGCACAAGGGGAGTTTCAACATCCTCTTCCGAAATATCCTCAGAGACGGCCATAAAAATATTTTGTTCCTTACATTTGTGGCTCAGGAAATATTTTTCATCACAATTATAACAAAGGCCTTTGAGTTGGGATTCATCCATTTCGGCCCTGGTTAATTTTTGGATCTTTAATGGGGCGGAGGGAGTAGTTGGGTTGACGGGTTTAGGGCGAGGGATAAAGGAAGGCTTATGGTTTTGAGAGGAAACAACTTGTTGTGCTTCTTAAGATTTTTTAGTAGCCTCCACCCAACTCGTAAGTCGAGCCATGAGGACATGGGCCCGAATCTCCTCCTTGAGGCCACTGATAAAACACTCTCGAAAGAAAGCATCAGTCATGCCCTCGGTTCAAAAATCCAGGCACTCAAATGCAGCTATGAAGTCTTCTACTATTCCTGATTGTTTCAATTTTTTCAAATGGCCCAAATGGTTGGTGTGAGTGTTAAAGAATTCATAAAGCTTAGTCACAAATTGGGTTCAAGCAATATACCCTTAACGGGAAGGTTTTATCCATTGCCACCATTGCTAGCATTCTTGATCTAGATGGAGAACACCATACCGGAGTTTGGCCAAGTTATCTATAATGCCGTATAAAGATAAATAATGTTCCATTTGGGTGACCCAACTAGTGGGGTTTGAACCATCAAATTTGGTCACATCCACCCGCGGAAGGCGTAGGTCACGTTGAAAGTGATGGTGCTGAAAGGTATGGGAATGAGAGGAATGTTCACCTTCAGTCTTTGGAGGTGCGTCAGGGAAAGGGTCATCTGTAGGGATCTTCAGTTTGGTGTAGAGTGATGCAAAGGCAGATTCAAGCTGGGTGGTCAGTTCTTGTTTGACTTCCTCCATTGCGGACTGCATGGATGTATTTATGGTTGTATTGATGGATGTATCAATGGAGACAATAGTAGCACTGAGTTGTTTCACTTCTTTTTGGGTCTCCAGGAAACTAGATTGCAAGGTGTTGAAGTGAGACTCCAGTTCTTGGCTACGGGTATGGGCCATGAGGATGGGTGAACTGAAAAGGGGCGGGCGGGGTCAATTTTTTTTTCCGAAAAATGATATGGATGAATGTGATAAGGGCGAAGAGATGAATCCAATGGAATAGCTCTCAAATAATGGTGAAAAAATTTCCAAACTTTTTTTTTTTATACACCTGTGGAGTTATACTCAAGTCTGAAGAATACTGCGGTGATGAAATCCCCAAATGCTTAACCAGAAATAAATGTGTGTTTACTTGGAAACCTGAACACAGTTGCACGACAATAGATCCTGTCTGTGTTAATTTGTTTATGTTTTTGTCCCCCAAGAGTTAGGTATTCAAGGGTTCTACAGACAAGGGTTTGCCCTGTGCTATATCTCTCTGATATATATGCGGGGTCCAACAGTAGTAATCGACCCAATATCTCAGGGCACTAACTAAGGAGGATAGATCGTACCCTTAGCCGTACTACCCGACTACCCAGGTACTAGAGAGTATCTTCTCGAGTGCTATTCTCAGTGGCACTATAGCAGTCAGGCGGTCGATCGGCTTATCTAAAGAGGGCTTTAGGAAATCTAGGTCGATCCGTACACATGTATTTTTTGATGCGCTACCACTCGAAGGGGTACCAACAGAGGTTACAAGGGTGGCCAACAGATGTGCGCTTAAGAACCACTTGTATTTCCTACGTGTATGAATCCCTCAACCACGAGTTTATGCGCGTAAAGATAGATATTTGTGGTTTAAAGATGCCAGAATATGTCTCTACCTTGGAAAAAAAAAGAAAAAAAAAAAAAATTCCACAATTTCTGCCAAGGAAAGTGCTCTGATACCACTTGTAATATACCAAATATAAAAAGTATGCAGAATAGAAATAAAATGCTAGAAATGGAAAAATAACAGTAGTATAACCAACATAATCTCCACAATAACACATAAATGATATAAGAACAACAACATAAATAACACTTTGATTCAGAAAGCAATGTTCACAGTCCTCTTCGAGGGGGCAACCTCTAGTCGAGCAACGCTCTGTTACAATAATCTCCAAGCTAGGGTTTTCATACCCTCGACCCTTATTTATACTAAATATGTCTATCAAGAGAAGCATCTAGAGGAATATCCTTCTAGACGTGGAAGCTTCTATTAGGTCTTCTTACATCCGCCTTATTCTATTTTATTGAAAGGCCTTATTAATATTGACCTTTATTACATTCGAATATATTTATCTACCTATGTGCGGGTTAGGACTCTAACAAATACCATTCCCACATGGTGGCGTGCGACCTAGATATGCTAAGAGAAGAAAAACACCAGAGAAAGAGGAGAGTATGTGAGGCTCTCCAGTTCAAAAGAATAACTAAAAGAAGAAGTTGCTCTTTCTACAGGGAGAAACAAAGGAGTAATTTGGTTCTTGAGGAAGA
This sequence comes from Picea sitchensis, assembly GCA_010110895.2. Lineage (NCBI taxonomy): Eukaryota > Viridiplantae > Streptophyta > Pinopsida > Pinales > Pinaceae > Picea > Picea sitchensis. The sequence goes on from SNQJ01S0010483.1 coordinate 165,254, forward strand.
GAATTGCTGAAAAGAATGCACGAGCACGTGCAATAGAAATATAAGGCAACTTGTGGAAGAGTCATGAACTAGATCATAGAAGACCCAAAGCCCAGACTGGAGAAAAAGAGGGTCGCAAGCTTGGTGTTGGCTGGAAAGAAATCGATGTTGGAAGGAGAGGGTGTCGAGGGATAGTGTAGTTGTGAAGGGAATCTCTTGTATAAAGGAAATCCAGCTGGGAAGGCATATGATAAACCTCGTGGAGGCCCTGAGCTTAGTGGGGAAGAAGGGAAACTTCTATTATTTCTAGACAAGTGGATGTTTGAAGACAAAGGAATTGTCTATTGTTGGTTTAATAGACCAGAGATCCTTCCTTGATTTGAGAATAAGGTCACAAGCTTGATGTTGAGGGGGTATATGATAAACTTCGCAGAGGCTATGACAGAGAGAGGATCCCTGAGAATTTGCATAAGACCTGAGGAACACAAATAATCTTCCCTAGTGATATCATGGCTTGGCACGAGGGTGACCAGAGTGCTAAGAGTGAATGCCTCTGAGCTTACAGTTGGGTGGAAAGGAGAACACCCAAAGTCAGTTGGATGGCTGCAACTTGTAATAGACAAGTATTTCGTATACCTTGTGTACTTGAAATTAAATTCATGATTGAATGTTTGTTTTCAACTGTAAACTCCTAATTTTGGGTGTTGGTAAGATGACAAGTTTAACTCATGCCTTGCACAGTTGAATATAATTACCTTGTAATACTATAGGACAATGGAAGCAAACCCCTATATGTGCTTTTTGTGTACATGAGGAATAGAGGTATACAAACAAAGGTAAATGTGTAATCTCATGCAAAGTTGGTTTCAAGAGAAAGGAGAACTACTAGCAATGGGCTCTTTAACTAGATTTGGGGACATAAGACTGTGGCCTTTGTTTTGGTTGGAAAAATCCTCAAGGGATTTCTCAAGGACCTAATTCGTAGACATAGAGTCGATATAGACTCTACGAGACTACCTCATTCCTGTTGATTTCCTTGAATTACCTTTTCTGTTGTGGAATTTGAGCTCTATAGACGAAGGGAGCTTCCTTCAAACTAGTCATCCAAGTGACCATGATCTCATGCCCACGGCCTTAACCAAATTTCATATAAGAGTTAGGAGTGTAGCCTATAGAGCTTGACAAAATTCCATAAGACGAGGACCTTGGAACCCTCCGCTACACTAAAAAAGGAGCTAAGTCATTTGGGACTCCTGGAGTCCGGAGCACCGGGGTGAATGAACATTGCAGTGTACTAAATGCACCGAAGAAGACCTGTCAAATTGGCAGCTTGACGGTGGGCCGAAAGTTTCCAGTCATTTACCCTTTATCATGGGATTCATCCCCTTATTAAACCCCGATCCACTTCTTGGTCGTGAAGTAACATGAGCCGTAGATATGAGGTTATTCAGGATCTCTCCTGACCATTGGATCTACATCGTGGTCATTCGGTGTTGACCTACTCCGGGAGAGAAAAGGTTTTAAACAACTAGAAACCTCGAACGTCGATATTGCGAGTTAACATGGGTCGTTGATTTGGAGAATCCATTGGGAACCTCTACTGACCGTTTGATCAACTAGTGAAAGGATAGCGTAAAGCATTCCAACGAAGTCCTACTCCAAGAGGTTCAACATGTTGGTGAATGAGAATATCGCTGAAGTGTTGAAGGCTGGAGAGACATGGCATGCTGACGTCACATAGGGTGACGTGGACCCATAGTAGGTGTGCCACGTGTCACCCCGATCCTTGAAAATTTTCCCCCAAAAATAGTTTGAAAAGGACTATATTGACCTCTATATGTACATATTCTCACTCATTGCATATATGGGCTCTTTACTTGGTTGACCCCATTACATTTACAATTGCCCCATTACATATACATTTAACCCCATATATGTCATCCTTGGGATCATATTAAACATGATGATGATGTTTTACACACAAATATACTTATTGAACAACTAATCATCTACAACCTACGATGTTCAAGATTCATACAAATGAATAAAGTGCTATCCATAAGAGATTACATCTCCCCAGTTTAAAAATACATTGGTAGATAATTCAATATTAGCTTGCTTGGATGGAAGGTACACAATTACCCTATTTTTCTATAAAACTTACCATATTGTGCGATTCGCCTAGTTTTGAAGTTATCTCTATCAAGGGGTCACTTAATAAAAAACATTTAAAATAGGTGTTTTCATGAACTTATAAAATTGCTCCTATTTTTAGAGTGTATCACATCCTCTTATTTCTTGTCGCCTAGTTGTAAATCCATTCATAAATAGTCTTTTATGGAAATTTCATCAATTTATAAAAAAACATTATATGATTGGTTACAATTATATGCTCCCACATAATTTTAAAATCCCCAACCCCTATTTACTAATAGTTATACCAAAGTATATATTGTTAAAATTAAATATCATGTGTATGACTTAGATACTTACTAGAATTCTAGTGTGACTCCTCTTATGTCAATTATTTGTAAATTGGCTTTACTAGCCCTTTTTGGTAGTAGGAACTAATTTTTTTTTATTCCACTAACAATTTACATATTTTAAAGGTTCAGAGATAGTTTCATCATGTTGATTTCTTCATCACATGAACGTCTCTGGCATATACTTGGTTGCAAGGATAACAACAATGTGGGAAATAGAGAATAGCAATTTATACGATGTATAACATTCCACCAATTTGTTAGCATTTTTCAGTTGTAGCTCTGTTTTCAATTTGTATAGATGTGTATATTTTCAATTTGGTTTTCTTCCACGAAGCACAATGACATGACAATCCCTTATGTATATGCACAATCTTCAATACATTTATCTGTGGAAGTTGGCTCATTGGTAGCCATCAATATTTTCTTCTATATTTTTTTTGTTGAATTGTTATGGATTTTTTTTTCTTTATAATCAAGTTATTTATTTACAAGTTAATTTTCTCTTTATATCCCTAGAAGATCCATGTCTATTGAAATTATGAAAGTTTTATTTCTTTCTCTCTCTTTCCTTGGAAGATCCATTATCTATTCCCAAAATTATGAAATGTTGATAAGCTCCTTATCTCCTTGAAAAATCCATTAATCCATTATCTATGACCTTAAACTTATGAAGTAATATCATATATAATGATCCCAAAATTATGAAATGTTGATATGCTCCTTATTTCCTTGAAAAATCCATTAATCCATTATGTATAAAATTATGAAATGTTGATATGCTCCTTATTTCCTTGAAAAATACATTAATCCATTATGTATAAAATTATGAAATGTTGATATGCTCCTTATCTCCTTGAAAAATCCATTAATCCATTATCTATTGCCATAATTTTGAAGACCTTAAACTTATGAAGTAATATAATATATGATGGAAATAATTTATTATGTATTGCTTAAAGTTTATGGTTTAAAAAAAAAATTATGAATATTAAAATTTATGATGATAATAAATAACAATTTAATTTTAAAGTTTCAATTTAACCAATGGTTAAATAGATATATTAAGATTACCAACAATAAGTAGGAAATATCTCATATTAATAAATATATTATTAACCCTTGGGGATATATATATATATATATATATATATATATAATATTTTTTATATTAATAAATTATTTGTTTAATTTTTAAAGTTTTTAAAATTTCAGATTTTTAATTTATTTTTGAAAATTAATAATATTCTAATTATAGTAGAAACAGATCTAGTCAATTTTTTTACGGAGCTAGAAATATATAGTGATTATGCATTATCAGTGATCAATAGGATGACTTGGATATTATTTAAACAAAGAGATGTGACAAAATGATCGTAACAAACATACTTATAAACGATTAGATGCAATCACCTTAGTCCATAAAATTATCTCTTCTAACCCTTCATGAAGAAATTTATCTCTTCCAATTCTTTGGGGGATCTTCTATGTAATATCTAGTTGATAATTAAAGTCGTGCTTCAATAGTTCAATGAAATAGAATATCAGTTAGAGCTACGAGGTTGCCTATTTTAATCTCTAACTACTGATAATTGCATTGTTTGTACAACAATTTTTTCTCCTCTGCGCTTGGCCAGAGGAGTGGAGGATAAAATGATGGAAATTTATATATTTATGTTGGAGGAGTTATTTTAATGGATGGTTCTGCTGAGCCCTTCTTCGTCTATCGAGGTCCAACCAAAACCTGCCATCTGTCCATTAGAAATTGAAAAATCTCTTCCCTCCATGCATCTTTGTCCTTCTCTCCCTCGCCGACTCCAAACGAGAAATTTTCACCATGTGTCTTTATCCCTCACCGACTCTAAAGGAAAATTGTTCAATGGGGAGCAACTTCAAGGTTTCTTTCGGCCGATAGCTTGGACTTGACACCGACACACTACCACATGGGTTGCTCAAGACTGTTCTCAGACATATCACTTTCTCAGATGAAGCATGACCAGCCTCACACACTTCCTTTACGCCACAGTTGGGGTTTCCATTATCGAAGGGGCTCGCTGGGCAGGCCAGTGCTGGATTCTATCAACAATTTTTTTAATGTACAACCATTTTTTCATTCCAGGCAAAGGGAATTCTTCTTCTTAGCTTCATAATTTTTCGTTTCGAGCAAAGGGAATTCCTCTTCTCAGCTTCACATTTGATTCATGATGAAAGGTACATGAGATTTAATGGTCGTTTTTCTAGGAATTATTTCCGTTGTACTTTGTTTTCGGCCAGATCACTTCTCGAAGAGTGAGTTTTTGACTTTGTTAGGGTTTATGGGTCAGGGTAATTTATATTTATATGAAATGGGTATTTTATGCAACAACCCAAAATGAAGGAATAGGTGTAGCTTTGCTCCCCTGCTTGTTGATCTCTAAATGAACGGGTCTTCATTTTTCTTGTAGTTTACAATTTGTTTTCCTTACAATTTTTTTCTTATAGCTGTTGCGAATTTTGCATTTGATTATACTTCCAAACATGTTAATTTCTTCTTTTAAATATTTTTTCATAGAACATAATGAAGGATCTTAACATTTCTCAGCAAGCTCAGGAGGCATGGCATATGTCTTATTGTAGTAAATTGTGAATGAGGATGCAAAGAGAATGTGCATATTTTTTCTTTCAAAATTATAACATCAAATGGGTGTGGAGATAAAAACAATTACAATCAAGTGTTTATTGATATATTCTTTAATGATGAAGAGTATCTCCATGTTCATAAAATGTTACTCTTTGTTTGATTTACAAAGTTGAGTGTCGATTGAAATCATATACTTTTAAATTAGGAAGGATTTTTTCAATTATTTATATGATTTATATAGTTGATTTCGATATAATGATATTTTTTTATTCTAAATGATTTATTATAAAATCTATGATTTTTTATTTCTAATATGAATATAAATAAAAAGACCTTTTATAATATTTTTTTTTTTATTATCATATTTGAATGACATTATGGCAAAGTGTTATGAAGACATAAGTAAATAAATGGAATAATAAGGTGGTTGCAGTTAAATAATTCGACATAAAATTTTTAATAGAATTATAGGTAATATTTTCCAATATTTTCTATCATTTAAATGATATTATGATAATTTTTTTTGGAAACATAAATAGTTAGTTAAGGTTTAATGGTTGAATATAATTTTTTAACCTAAATTCTTTAATAGAATTTAAAAGTTTCCTATTAAAATTTTAAAAAAATMATAATATATTTATTAAAATTATTTCCCAATGTCCAACTAACTTAAAGTTTTCCTTTGGACATATTCTAAATTTTTTTAGAAGGAACTATGCTTTGAGATTTAAGTTGTATGTATGTTTTGGACATTTTAATTTATATAGAGGGATAGCTAGGAGTGTCTTATTTATTATATAAGGAAGGAACAACATCTACCTATGAAAGCAAACATCAAATGTGTCTTTGAGAAGCATTTGTCTAGCATTATGAGCCTTCATTTCTCTCTTGTCTATTAGATGTACGAAATCCAATTTACGTTGAAATCATCCCTCCTCATTCCACGTGCTCTGTCCATGGAAAATAAGTACTACTCTCTTTGTTGCTTCTGCTCCGCTTTGTCTTATTATTTTCTCTGAAAGTCCACATTCAAAACATTATATATTCCTTTAAATTAAAATATGTTTCTTCTTATTAGATAAAACCCTGAAAGATAACCTCCATTGGACTCCTTGCCATGACAATGAGTTAAGGAAAATCCCATTTTTCTGTTGAAGACTCTCACTCCATCTTCATCTTCTACAATGTTGTGAGTATTGAACAACTAGCAACTAGCATAGCAACAATAATGATTCAAATGGAATCAAGAGTCATCTAACAATGCATTGTGTATGTCTCCCACCAACACCATATTTAGTGGAATTCAATAGAATTGAGAGTGTCCTAGCTTGTCACTCGCTTGCTCATACTTGTGGTGGAACACTCTCGCTCGCTTACAGAAACAGATTCAATCCCATGCCCATTGTACAAGGCTATGTTGTGGTCTGTTAAAATAGCTACTTAAGGTATGAGATGCCATCACAGAGAAAATATAGTACAATAGGCTTTGATAATGCCCACAAGTTGAGGACACAATGATATAGATTCCAATTGTGTATGACGTTGTATACCCTCTTCTCTAGCATAAAAACTCAATTATGAACTTAGAAAACTATACATGTCAAATCTTTAAGTGCTTCTACGTTGTAGTAAATCTTAAATATCATTTCCTACATTTTCCTTACGTGATCATCCTTTTATTCTCATTAATATCCCATATGCCATAGATCAATTTTGCTTGAAGAACATATTGACTTCTTTATTTGTATCTAGATCATACATACAATCTACCATATCCAATTTTGACAAGCTCGCACTCTGTTTTCTCATTTGTCCTCTGCTCTTAGCCTTTAAATAAAATTTTGCAATTTCAAAATCAAATTGGGTATTGGCACATGGATGAGAGTAGACACCAGCATGTGTTTCTTTAATGTTGAAACTTCTGCAGATAATTCTCAATCTTTCATAAAATCTCAAACTTCTTGCAATTAAACTTGTCATTCTCTATTGAGATATATTGCCTTTTATTTTGTCTTTACATTCTTATCAATATGATTTACATTCTTATCCATTTTATGATTGTGAAAGAGACTTGTTTGGTATTAGTTACCCAAAATTATGTCTATTTCGCATGCAATTGAATTTATTGATCTTGCACTTTCTCGCACATTTCTCTTATATTAACCATATATTAATTGACTATTTCCTCTTCAACAAAGTTGAGTATCTTCTATATAGCTTATTTTCATTTTGCAAGTAATTGATTCCATTGTTCTTCTCTTCTTTTCATACATTTTCTACCTTGTATATTTTTTGGCATTTCCTTTCTCCTAGTTTAGGGGTATGTTAGTTTATTGTTGCATTCCAGTCAGTTGAGAGATCTAAGAACACTTCGACATCTATCAGGGGAAAAATGATTAACATCACACATTTATATTTTTTTTTAAATATCAATGTCATATGATATGTAAGTGCATGTGAGCCATGATTCGAAAAACATCCCTTCAAAAAAGAAAAAAACAAATATATGCTTCAAAATCCCATATCTATATAAAAATTCCAGCGTTCTTGAACGTATTTATTGGTTGACCATACATAATTCAATTTTCATCTTGGATATTTCTTCAGATATTGAAATAATATCATGTTGCATTCTTACTCCTAAAATACCAATCCAACTTGACCGCCCATTTGCAGTGATAAATCCTTTGTTGAAAGAGAAACTCCATTATCAAACCCATGAGAGTTGAGCAACATCGTCATCTTGTTATGGGATCTGTCTGTCATATCTCTATCGTTCTCTTAGATCTGTCCATCAGATCTATGCCAGATGGTGGAACATTTTTGTGGCCATTGGATCAAGCAGTTAGATCTGTGCAAGGAAGTGAATTCATGGTTGTCGGATCAAGCCATTAGATATCTACCAGGTGATGCATTTTTGACCATCCAATCTGCCTCTCAGACGTCTGCCATGTGGATCATTTAACACCATCGGATGTGAAGCCACGTGGTAGGCATCCAACCCTCGGATTTGGTGGTTGGATGTGCTCCATGTGGCAGGCCTCTAGTCCTTGGATCTGGCCATCTAATGTGCACCACGTGGAATACCTCCAACGCTCATATATGGCCATCAGATGTGCGCCATGTGGCTAACCTACAACCCTCTGATATGGCCATGGGATGTGAACCATGTGGAATTCCAACAATGCTCGGATATGATCGTTGGACGTCCACCACATGGAAAACCTCATCCTTCAAATATGGTCATGGGATGCACAACACATGGTAGGCCTGCAACTCTCGGATATGGCCCTCAGATGTTCGCAATGTGGCACGCCTCCAACCCTCAGATCTAGTTGTTGTATGTGAGCTAAATGGAAGGTCTCCAACCCTCATATCTCGTGGTCAGATGTACACCATGTGGCAGGCCTCCAACACTCATATCTGGTCGTCGGATGTGCACCACATGGTAGGCCTTCTGCCCTCTGATATGGCCATTTATTATGCACCACGTGGCAGGCCTCTAGCCCTCGGATCTGGTCCTTGGATGTGCACCACATGGCATGCATGTAGTGATTAGATCTAGACGTTGAATGTGTGCCACGTGGCAGGCCTCCAACTCTCTGATTTGGCCGTCATATGTGTGCCATGTGGCAGGTGTCTAGTCCTTGAATCTGACCATCTAATGTGCACCACGTGGTAGGCCTCCAACTCTCCTATTTGACCGTCGAATGTGTGCCATGTGGTAGGCGTCCAACCCTCAAATCTAACCATCTAATGTGTGCCATCTGGCATACCTCCAACTCTCAGATCTGGTCCTTAGATGTGTGCCACATGGAGCACTTATTCTATAGTAATTTTTTGTGGATAGTATGTACTTTTTACATACACCTATGTACTATGTAATTACATGGAAGCTGTCTAGAACTACAAGACAGGGGCAACACAACCTTTGGCAGATAATATGCACTTTTTACAGTCTAACCATAGCAGAAGGAATCATGGCCATGAACCATAATTTTGTATCAGCAATGCTGAAATTTTGATGTTTGCAATTGCACAGTTGTTATATAATATAAAGTTTCAGTTACTTTAAACCAAAAAGATTCACAAATATTTTGGTGGTTGTAGATTGTGTAGTGCTTCATAAACTAATTTTTTAATGTTTCAAAATTGTTCGATTACTACACTCTTTGGTTTTGTCTTTCATTTAACTTTTAACATAGGGAGAGTCATAATAACATGAGAGAGAAATTAAAACAATGAACATTGACCATTATAAATTTGTTACTTGTGATGAATTGCATAAGCCATAACTTATGTTATTGTTCAACATTTTTGCTAATGTGAATGATCTATAAATTGTTGTGGATATTCCACTAGAATGTTTCATCACAATAGATCTGATAAATAAAACTAAAATCTACACTATGAAGGTTGAATTCCTTCAGATTATAGAATATTTAGATACTAATGTTTTTCTTAGGCATGAAATAGATAAAATGTGGAAAATAGAGAATAATAAAGTAAAATCACATACCATCCACAAGATAACACAAAATATTTTCTCTGGGAAACTCTTATGGGAGAAAACCCAACGAGAAGGTGAGGTTGCTTTGCTCTCTTTTTTCTAGTATCGAAATAATGAAAGTACAAAGGAGAATGTAATACCCCAGTTTTGATTCCCCATATTAAATAATATATTTTGTCTATTTGATGAAAGGCCAGAGTGCCCAAACAATTAAAGAGACCAGCGTGCCTAGGAAATGTAATGTTTTTATCATTATTAATAATAAAATACATTGTTGGTTGCTAGATGTACAAGGGAAAGAGTTATAAGGGACTATGATTCCACGAGAGAGGGGCCTTAAGGGGCTAAGTCATATTATCATTTTTTTTTTACCCATAATTGTTTTAATGGGGAGAAGTGGTTACATGAGCTTCTTGGGGAAGGCCATGTGGTTCTTGATTTGCAAGTAAATATATAAACCCATCTTGTGGGATTTTGGGGGGTTCTTCTTCAGTCACTCTATTCATTCATTTTTCATTGTTCACACTCCTCATTCTGTTCTTCTCCATACAAACTTTCACACTTTCATTCATTGTTGCTCATTCATCCTTGGTCTTGGTTGGGAAAGGAAAAATGAATTGTTGGGAGAGAATCCATTGTTGGCTGCTTGTAGTAATGACTGGTGTATTCCAGCCATGAATTTGTGCTTTCATGCTTGAGATGCATTGGCATGTGTTAAATTTTATTCATAGTTGTGAGTCCTGAGAGTCCCAACATGGAGATTCTTGACCAAATGCACTAGAACCCTGGAAGGAGGTGGACAACCCGAGAGACTGCATGGAAGGGAAGGGGGTCTATTCTCTTGGGTTGTGTAGGTTGGAGAGAAGAGAGTTTGTGTGATTTAGATTGTTGTGTGTTGAGGAACTTGTGAGATCTTGAGTGATAATTGGTTTGGGAATTTGAGTGACACCCTAGAATCATCCTTGTAGATTCATAGCCCTGGGTCGGGGGTGACATTGTTGTTGAGAATTGGAACAACAATGTCCATGGTTGGGTGGAACATCCTTGGTCTGCAGTCGATTGGTGAATGTTTTGATTAATATAAATTTTCTTTTTCATGTGTTTCTTTTCTTATACATTTATTTTCGTTTTGTATTAATTATTGTCTCTGAGACTCGTATGTTATAATATGCATGCTTGTTGGTTATTGTTGTGCATGGAATTATATTCATTTATTTTATGTTGTGGCATCAATCTTGATCATTTCATGTGATGCTATCATGTTTCTTTCATGCCTCTTTATTAATTAATTGCTATCATAATTAAAATTAAGTTTAGAAGTGAGTTTTGGAGGTAGAGTGCCTGGCCTGTGGGGGGTTGGGTATGTTACAGAGAAGACAATATCTATGGAGTTACTTGAGACCAACGACCTTTTATGCTACTACAAAGAATTAACCCCATTTTCTATGCTCTCTAATTTCTCACTCCCAGTTGTTTTAATTTTCTATGGAACACAACACAATAACATAGAATGGAACCCCTTCTCCTCCTAGTGGCTCGATATTTAACATAGCCTGATAGCCATCTAGGGGTAGGTTTTTTACTTCCTCAACTCTCAATAGTGGTAGTGTTTTGAAACTTCTAGGATGTTATTGAAATTCATCACATGGATAGTACCATATGCATGATTAATGGGGGTTGACATGGCATCCTCTTGTACCATGGTGGTCAACATGATAGGTCAACTTGTGGGAGGCATAACTTTTGCATACGAACTCTGATTGACACACAATTTGGCCCGTCGGAAAGGTCTCATAGTGTAGAACACCGTCAAGGGGGTGGGAATATGCTCCAAACACTAGAACCCCAAAAAACATTGTTTAATGCATCAAAATGGCCCATGAAGGTTCTAAACCCCAATTTTTCAAAATTGGACCTGCCACTAAAATGACCCTGCAAGTTGTTTCTTCTATTTTTTCCACTCTAAAAGAATCAAGGTATATTCCAAATGATATAATAATCCAATACAGGTCATACCTCTCCATTTAGGGAGCCTTTTTATCCCCACAATATTTATTGAATGAGGTGAATAGATTCCTCTACCTTCTCCATGGAGTACCACTTTGTTTTGCCTAGAAGTTGTCCTTTCAACCTAATTTGCCAAAGGTCGTGTTTCCATTGTCTTGTAGTTCTAGAAATGCTTCTACAAAATTGTGTCCTCTACTAACTCTGCTTGAGCATCTGGTGCTAAGTACTCTATGGAAGGTAGGACTTACTACTCCTCATCCAACATGGAAGGTTCATAGAGTTTGAGATTTTCCACATTCACTACTGAGTAAATGTGCATGTATGGGGGTATACTGAGTCTGTAGAAATTATCTCCCACCTTTTCCAATACCTTAAAAGTATCATATCGAAGATATTTCATATTCTTACCAAGACCCTATAGCCTTTACTTATTCAATTGTAACCATACTATGTCTCCCACTCTAAATTTTCTCTTTATTTTGCCTTGGTCATGTCTAGCCTTGTACTTTTCTTGTGACTTCTTCAATGTCTCATGTACTTGAAAATGGATCTGATTTATCTTTTCAACATTTTTTCTTCTTTTAATGCTTCTTCTGTGAGGTCCTCCATCACTCCTCCTTGTTTTCCATATACAAAATCTAAGGGTGAAGGTGGAAAATATCCAAAACAACTTTCAAATATAATGATCCTGTCCCGATCAACGAAATTATTAGATATATCATTTTCTTTCTACACCAATTTAACATAAAAATGAAACCATGATAACATGGAATGAAGTCTTCAACCAAATATATGTGATTTAGACTTCTATTAAGCTTGCAATTAAAACATAATCACAAAAATGTGGACCCACAAAAACGAATTCATATTAACATGGAACAAAAACTTTAACAAGGGACATGCCACCTTGATTTGTTGTAAACTTTTAATTAAGGAGGCATCATAAATATAGAAAACACAAATCACACATGCACTTTTAAACAATGTTAATTATAGAGTGGGGTATAATTTTCAAAGAACACATTAAGGATTATAAAAGGTCAATGTATGCATTTTCTATTATTAATAGAAAATGGATAGTGTTGCATAATTGCTGAAAGGGGGGTTTGTCAAGATAGACCATGATGTTATGAGAGAGATGGTGAGGGGAACCAGAAATGGTTGAGATGACCACCCACCAAACCTATACCTTACTCGATCTAATGACTCGGATCCAGAACAGTCCTCTGACCCAGAAATGAATTACCAGTCAGACTGGTAGCTGGAAGAGTCCTCCTCAAGAGTTAATGAGGATATGGTGTAGAGTACCCATCTACAAGACTTCCAGACCCGACCACAAGCTGGGTATTATGACCCACACAACCTTGTTGAGGAAGGAAAGAAAATAGGTAATTTGTGGGCAGAGGCAGATATGCGCAAGGAAATAGAGTCGAGAGACCAATTTCGAGAAAATAAAAGAGCGCTTGTAGCTCTCTGGTTTGAGGAAGAACTAAGAAATAAACTTGTTCTGGGTGTAAGAATTGGCTGGCATGGTTTTCGTTACAAGCTGATAAACAAGGTTGATGAGTGACTATGTAAGTACTCATGCAGACCTCCTTGCTTGGTACAGAGAAAACTGGTTGCCAAGATCATGTGGGAGGAGGAGAGTAACCTCCATCCCTGACTGTCGTTGAGTAAGAAGAAAGAGGCTCTCTCAGAGCATCGTGGTCAAGCTCGGGGGTGGCCAACAATAAATCCATCCAGGAGTGGTTGTGCCTATGGTTTGGTGGAAACAAACACCCCTTTCAGCAGTCGCTTCATGATTTTTGGTTTTCTGATAAGTATTTTCATACTCTGTGTATTGAAATGGAAATGATGACCGAATATATTTATATGTTTATGACTAAGTTTTGTATTGAATGATTAAGGTAGAAATATGTATTGTCTCACTGTGAACTCATGATTTTGAATGGTTTCCTACTTGCTTCAGCTTAGTAGTTAGAGAGTTGTGGGACGTAATTTTGCAAGGGGGTCGGGGTAGGATTTATTGGAATACTTAAGTCCTATCGACCTCTCAAATCTACCTTCGCGGGAAGGGCAAGTTAAAACCCTATGGAAGGAGGGTGCCTCCTTCAGACCTTTCACTTGTGTGACCGAGGGCTCATGCCCATGTCCTTAACCAACTCACAACTGAGAGATTAGTGCATAGCCCGTGAGATTTTTCAAAGGACCCATGTGACCAAGGTCTGGAAAAGCTGTGCTAGGTCGGAAAGGAGCTAAGCCTTTCTAGATTCAAAACTCAAAGAGTTCGGAGCTCTAGATTGTTTTGACCATACCATTTGTAAACTGGTCAAAGACAAATGATTGTTATGGTTACACACAAGTTTGATTGGAACCTAGAGGTCTACCTAACTATGGCAGATAGACCTTCCCCACCATTAAAATTTGATTCATTCATCAATCATGAAGTAATGTGAACCATAGATCTGAGGGTATTCATGAGTCCCCTTAGCCATTGGATCTACATCAAGGTAACATCAGCGAAGTCCTACTTCAGGAGAACAAGGATGTTATAGCACCAAACTCCCTGAACGTCAGAGTTATAGAGTGATGAGAACTATGGATCTAGAGAGTTCATTGATAACCCCTCTTACCCGTCTGATCAACCAGTGGAAGGCCCACATAAGGTACTTTCGACGAAGTCCTACTTCGGGAAGGCAGAGCGACCATAATGTTGAAACCCCTGAAGGGTGGAGTTGCGAAGTGACGAGGACCATAGATATAGGGACCCTTCGAGATCTCCCCCGACCATTATATCTAGACCATGGTTAGCCCGACGCTAATCATTCTTGGAGTAAGAAGGAAGTCACGCCACGAATACCCCGAACATCGAAGTTACAAAGTAACGAAGGCTGTAGATCAAGGGGATACATTGACACACCTTGACCGTTAGATCGAAGGGCTTGGAAGGCTACCAGTTTGGGGTGATGTGGAATGTTGATGTCACCCGGGGTAACATGGACCCACGTTTGACATGCAACGTGTCACCTAGATTCATGCATTTAAAAGACCCTGTGTGCCCATCAAAACATGACATGTATCACTCACTGTAGGGGCCACATGTCATCTCTTCCTTGTCGCGTGTCACCCCTGGTACTTGCTTACTTCTCCCATTTGGTGGTTGGAATGCTTGGGGCCCACCTGTCCTTGCCTTCGCATCGAGTATGT
>SNQJ01S0010484.1:0-28723 GCA_010110895.2 Picea sitchensis
CCAATGATTTGGGTTCCCAAAGGCGAACCTCATGTTGAATGTTATCCCTTAAAGTTCCTATGAATACATCAATCAAGTGCTCATCTGGAATATTTGTTACCTTTATATTCAATCCTTGGAATTTATCAATGTGCTATGTAATTGAACCATTTTTCTTGAGATTTATCAATTGGCTAAAGAAGTCATTTCTTCTTGTATCCTCAAGTGTGCTATCATTTTATCCGTTAAAATTGTCTAAGTGACGAGTGATTTGTGAGAACAAAGCCATCGATACCATACAAATTGATTGGGTTCTAAATATAAAGAATCAATTCGTACCTTTTGTGTATGTGGCACATTATGTAGATCAAATAATTGCTCCATCTGAAGTATCCATGTGATAGGGTCCTTGCCATCAAACTTCCTCATATCAATCTTAGGAACGTGGTTGGTTTTCAACCCAAAGTTGGAGTTTCTCCATTCTTGATTCACCTTCCTTGTGTCCTCATCATGAATTTCATGGGATGCATTTTCACTTTCAGGTGTCCTCTCTATTACAAAATTTTTCAATCCTTCCATGATATCCTCTTTTAAACCAGCCATCTTAGTATTTATTACCTCCAACTTAGCTTCCATCTCTTGTAGTTCATCTTTTGTTATTGTCTTCTTTTGTAAATCATTTATGTCCCTACGCATTTCTTCACCTTCATCAAGAGTTCAAGTAGGATTGTTTGGAGGCTTATTTGGTGTAGAAGTTCCCTCTTTTGGTGGCATGTTGGCCAAGTATCACTTTAAACCTTGATTTTGAGGTGGTTCTCCTAGATAATATTCCTTTTACTGTATCTCCAAAATTTCGGCCCTTCTAAGTATGAAATTTTGTTTTTTGTAGGTCTCTAATATTTCTTCTCTGCAATGCCACAGGTCTGATCAAAATTGGATGTGCCAAGTGGAATTTACGGTAACTTCCCCACAACTTGCTGATTTTTTTCCTTTCTAGGAGATATCACTTGTATAACGTTTCCCGCAAAAAATAATTGATATAAAATTCCAGGTGTTCCAGGTGTTCCAGGTGACAAAGTGTATCTACAAATTTATGATGACCTAGAAGTTGAAACTGTTACCAAATATACCTTACTAATTTATGTGAATAGCCTTCGGATTTCAGGTTCTGAAACATTACATAAAAAAAATTATAGCGAAAATTCCGCAATGTATCAATTCAAGATGATTCCAGAACCCTATCTGAGAAAGGTTGTATCTCTGAAAGAATAAGGCCTTAGGAGCTAAAATTTTAACCCAACATACCTTGATCCATCTACTAAATATACTCCAAGACATTCCTTCTAAATCGTTGTAGAAAAAAAGTTATAGTGAAAATTACAAGGTGTCTCATATGTAGTAGTGAAACCCCAAGACCTTGAGCTCTGATACCATATGTTAGGAACCAAATATGAATATAGCATAGAAAAACCTAAGAATACGTACTCAATTCCTTGAAAATGAGATAAATTCAAATAATAATCCTCTTCAAGGGGGAAACCTCCTTATGCCCACATGAATGTTCAATTATAAGATGATTCCAAATGAAATTGTCTCCTTGCTATATATAGGAGACTAGGAGGTATAATTACAACTAATGGATTAAAGTCGACATAAATAAAATAGCATTACTAATGTGATATGCCCCAATTAAGGGGTAATGAGCCACTATTTAGGGCTTAACAATTTGTTGGAAACATGCCAATGAATTTCCCATGTGTTCACATGCACAGGCATGCAACTATATTTAGATTGTGCATGCATGCACTCTTTAGTGAACAGGTTGTGTATCTATGTGATCTATTTATGATCAGTTCATGTAATTATGTGATAGATTTTGTATATACAAGCATACCCATAGAGGTGAAAGTGAAATACAGTGAAGTGTGTGAGTGAGACGCAATATTGTGGAGTTTTTTGTGTGCGTAGAGAGGAGAGGATGGTTGTATGCCTAGGTTGGATATTGTAATTCTCCCTTGAATAATAAGAATATCAATTATCATTGCCCCATGGTTTTTCCCGCATTGGGTTTTTACATAAATCACTATGTCAATTGTGTGATTTTTGTTCTTGGTTTAATCTTGGTTTTATATTATTTTCTATTAGAATCTTGTTATATTTTTTCTTTCGCTTCCTAACAGGTGGTATCAGAGCGTAGAGATAAAGGATCAAAGAGCGTAGGAGAAGAGAATTTGATCGTTGGATAGAAGATCAGGTTAACCGAGCCAATTCGATACGAGTGGAGTGGATCATCCTAGGATGGGTTTTATTACACTATTGCAGGTTGTCCCTCTTACACGATGTGACAATTGCAAGAACACTTGCGAATTTTCAATTTTTGAGAGGTGTCATGGGTAGTACACAGTGCTATAATTTGGAAGAATTGTCTTAGGCTATCCTTTAAAAAGGTGCGACAATTTTCTAGTTGTCGCAAGTCATACTCATCAAAAGGTGCAACAACTGTTTAATCCAAAAAAAAATATTGGGAAGGTCAAGGCATGAACGAGATTATAGTGGGCGGAGGATATTAATTTAAAAGGGAAATAGATGAAAAGTAGCTAGTCCCTACCTCATTTAGGAATTTGAGTTCTCATTGAAGAATATGAATCACAAGTGTCATTATAATTATTAATGCCACTGTTAAAGAGAAATAAAGTCAGATTTCAAGCCACCGATCACTTGAGGATTTTCTCAAACAATCGATTTTGCAAGTGTTTGGGAGCCCCAGGTTTGAGATCATCTTCGAGAATGGTTATCACCCATTCTACATTGGATACATTGACCTTCTTGATAATTTATAGTATTATGAATTGTGATATCTTACTTTTTACCTTGGATTTATTTTATGTATTTAATTATTTTATTTATCTTATTTCTATTTATGAATGTTCATTATTTAAATTGATTTGTAGAATCGTGTGATTAATTTATAACCATCGTCAAAGATGTACCAGAAACAAACAAGTGTTGCATGGAAGCATAGTCCCTGCCAGGTTGGAATGAGAATAAATGCAGTGCTACGGCGGGACTGAGTACAGACATGTGGGGAGAAATTTGAACTACATGTGGTATCCATGCAGAGGATGACTTTGTGGGGTGTAAAATAGAATATTAAACAAAGGTTGGACCTATTCCATATTTGTGAAGCATAGATATTACAAATTCAAATACAATAGAGTAGGCATAAAAGTAAAATACATTAAAGTAAACTTAGATGAAATGGTTCCAAGATAGTAAAATTAAACAAAAATGTTGCAGATAACAACACAAAAAAATAACTTCGAAGCCAAATACAATAGAATACTAATAATGTCTTGCAACAAAGTTTCCTGGACACAAAACATTTAGCATTACCGAATTAGTTTTCTTTGAATTTTATCAAAAAATATCAGACTCAATTCCATGGAAATAACTTCGAAATACACAATTTTTTATTGTATAGGAAAGATTTAACATCTAAAAATGTATAGAACAGTCAAATACAATTTAACAATAGAACAATAATAATGTCTTGCAACAAAGGTTCCTAGACACAAAAATATTTAGCATTCCCAAAATAGTTTTCTTTGAAATTGATCAAAAAATAATAATGTCTAAGTACAGAACAATTAAATACAATAGAATTCTAATAGAAGAGAATACTAATAATGTTCCTGGACACAAAAAAATTATCCAAATACAATAGAACACTAATAATGTCTTGAAACAAAGGTTCCTGGACATAAAAAAATTAGCATTACCGAATTAGTTTTCTTTGAATTTTATCAAAAAATAACAGACTCTGTTCCATGGAAATAACTTTGAAGTACGCAATTTTTTTGATAGTACAGAAAATATTTAACATCTAAAAAAGTACAGAATAGTCAAATACAATAGAACACTAATAATGTCTTGCAGCAAAGGTTCCTGGACACAAAAAATTTAGCATTCCCGAAACAGTTTTCTTTGAAATTGATCAAAAAAGAATAATGTCTAACAACAGAATAGTCAAATACAATAGAACACTAATAATGTCTTGCAACAAAGGTTCCTGGACACAAAATATTTAGCATTCCCAAAATAGTTTTCTTTGAAATTTTTCAATAAATAATAATCTCTGTTACATATTACTGGAAATTTAAATGTGTTTGTCATATAGACTGGGATTGGGGCTCCCGCAGACCATAAAAAGAAACAAGTACAAGAATTAGGAATGTAGAAAGAAGAAGTGTGCAACGGTGGAGAGGAAGACCTGTAAAAAAATAATTGAAAGTTATACGTGTTTGGTTACAGTTTTCTATTTAAAGAGGTATAATAACTAGATTGATAAAGAAAACAAGATGACAATATAAACTTACTATGAAGACGATGCGTTTTTGTTGATGTCGTCGACAATCATCGGAATCATGTCAACCAGTTGTTTCCCTTCCTAGATTAACTTTTCCATTATATGTTGGAACCATTCTTCAATGTATCTTCTCATGGGGGCCACGTTTATTTCATCCAGGATTTCTATGTCGAAAAAGTTGTTTTCTAATTTCCTTAGATCCATTGAAATACTATGCATACTTTGTTCAATTTCTTCATTGTGTGCTGAATAGTCTAGTACCCAGGTCTCGAGCTCATATACACGATATTCAACTATGCCGTAAAACGTTTTGAAAGACAACCCCTTTAAAATATCAAGTTGTTCATTGAAGGCTTCTTTGGTCATTGACAAGGATTTGAGAATTAAGTTTAGGTATTGAACCTTGTTGGCACTTTTGGCTAAGTCTATTTGGATCAGGTTTGTGAATAATTCTTCATTTTCTGATATGGCTAATTTACATGATTCGACAATGAGCTCCAGGTTCTTAACTTTCTTTTGCCAACATGATTTTACTTTTTTGGTCCGCTTTGGTGAGGGGAGATTATCTTGTCTTATTTTCAGATCCGAGGTGTTGATGGCATGGTTGGCAAAAGGGGTCAGCACCTGTTCACAGAAACATTGATCATTTTTTAAATTCGCCTGCAAATGTTCCAACAAATCATTTTCCCTCTTTCAGAAGGAAGAAATATTTTTTGATGTTTCCCAGGCTTTAGTAACTAGATGCATTATTTTATTGATGTTATTATCTACAAGGGCCCTAGATGATCCAAGGAGGGTAGAGGATACTTTTATCTTGGCTGTAGTGGTAGCATGCACATTTTTTGCTAAAGGACTGGCAAACTCTAGGGTGGAAAGGAAAGCCTCCTCAAATTCCTTGGCACGGTCTTTCAGTCTGGCATTCTTCGCTTCAATTCCTCCAATGGAATCATCAATAGCATCATCAATTACATGGTGAAATAGGAATATTTGGGACAACCGCATTTTTCTAAAGTCAATCTCTGTGCGATATTTTCCTTTCCTATTTGTTACATCTCTCTTTTCAATGACCATATTTTTAGATTGGCTGTCAAAAACAACACTCTAGAAAATGAGTGATTCATCCTCGTCAAAGACGTCAGTCTCAACTATTTCCATTGCGGACTGGCCAACTTTGTGCATGTGCTCAGTTTCAATTTCAAGGTGCAACTATTCACTTTCAATTTCGGGTTCGTTCGCCTGCCCTACATTGTTTTTTCTCTTCTTTGTTAGTGTCATTTTGTGAGAACTATCAATTTTTATGCGAGGAGGGTTATTATCTCCTCCTCCATTTTAAGATATCTGGGTTTCTTTATTACTGGGGTGGGCCTTTGAAGTGATGCTCCGTGATGTCGTTCTCTTGAGAGTGTTGGTGGGGGATTGGCCACTCTTCTCCCCATATACTTTTACCTATTGTATGTACAATTCAGTCGCACTTTGCAATGTCTCTACGTCGCATTTTCTAGGAGCAGGATTCTTGTCGTCATTGTCCATGTCTTGGTTCAGACATCTATGGATAAAAGAGCTTCTAAATCCAACTGCTAGTAAATTTTCTCGAAAAATCCCATGAGGGTCAAACCCTTTTATCCTTTCAGCATATGATAGGTTTAATTTCTTGAAATGGCCTACAAATTCGTCAACCTTGTTGACGTTTCTTCACACGAAGTGCCTGACTTTCTAGGGCATAGGAATGAACTATTTTTTTTCTTGTCATGGAAAAACTGCCACCAATGGTTGTATTGCCTTGTTATTTCTGCAACAAACATCTTGTCTGTGATGTGGCATGGAAGGAAAGTAGGATTTTCCTTGGAGCCAAAGACCATTAGTACACTGTGATTTTACTTTTGTTCAAGTGTGCCCTTCCTATTTAAAAACTTGGTTAACTGCCCAGACATCCGCGGAGCATCCTTCCCTAACAACAAATCTTTGAAAACTGAGACAAAGTCATTAAAAAATTCATAAAAACAATGGGAGGCCTTGTGCCTCCATAGGGATTGGTACCAGAATGTTACTAGGTCAAATCCACAGTCAATTACCTTGGAAAGAGATAGTTTTGGAAACAGACAAGAATGCACTATTGCGAAAATCAAGTAGGATGACATATAAAATTTAATTGATTCTTTGAATTGTGACAACTGGGAACATATTTCAATAGAAATTAGCTTCCCCAAATTGAAAATGAATTGTTGCTTGACTGTGAAGTACAAAATATAAATAATTATATGGGAAATGATTGTCGTGGATGCCTGTCTCATTATTCTTGTAAACAACCAAGCAATTTCCCTGAATGGATTTCTAAAGGAACTTACTTGCAACTTTGTGATATCTTCAGGAACTGTTGTCGGGTCTTCAAGGAACTCAGCTAAGATGTCCAACCCCTTATCATGTTTCTCTAGGAACTTCTTGTAGTATTTTCCTCTGAAGGTCAATCTTGGCTCTGACAATTTTAACATCTTGCAGAAGACCTGAGGTGACAAAGAAATAGGAGAATGGTTGCACAATGGAATAATTCTTTGGTTTGGAATATATTTTTTGGTTCACCAAGAGACCACCTCCTTACAATCAAAAACCTCAGGGACACAGCCTGCATGAGCGATTCCATAGGTCCAAATAACTTCGTTCTAGGAAGAATGAGATGAATAGTAAAAGTATGCCTTGGACCACTGGAACTTCTGGTCCTGATGTCCGAATATATTTACTGTATCTCCACAAAATTGTTGTCGACCTGTTGCCATAAGTTTACAAGAATATTTTTTTGCTCCAGACGATGAATGAAACGAAAAGTTGGAAGGGATAATGTAATGCAACGCAAATCTTGGTCCAATGCGTGTGAATGGAAGATCTCCTCGAGACTTTCACTCATTAATGACAATTTCGATGGATGTTGCATGATGCATTGTTAACATTAAAGACTATTAATTGCATACATAAAAGTGAAAACATGGCGAATACGACAATGAGAGAGTAAGCATTGTAGATTTCTTGAACGAGCCAATGTGACAACTCATGGTTGATATGAACAATAAGAAGGAACAATATAACTCTCCGCAGATCTTGGTTTAATGCGTAATAATGGGAGATCTCCTCGAGCGTTTCAGTCATTAATGACAATGTTGACGGTTCCTACATGGTGATTTATTAGCATGAAAGGTTTCTAATTGCATATTAAGAAAGAAGTTCAGAGGTCGCACGGACAGACAAAAGTAGATTCAAAATAGGGTTACAAGGTACAACTATTCGAGGTAAGGGTGCAAGGGTCAAATTATATGTCTCAGAACCTTTTGAATGTATTACGCTTAAAAGTGAAGAGGGTATGATAGGACATTCCAAAGGGAAATTTGTGTATCATGGAAGCGTGGGTAATGTTTCCAAGACATGGAACAATGGAAGTGAAAACGTGAGCCCACCTATCCGGGAACCCACAATCGCAAAAAAGTGGCTAAAGTATGGAATAGAGAAACGGTTGGGCGGATTCATTTTCGCTAATATATTGAAACTTGTAATATATATCCCATAAAGAGAAAACAAGAGAAGATAAATTAATTTAAATTCGAAGATTCAAGCTTTAATTAAATTTCCCTATCTCATCTACACTTTTTATTTTTAATGGCGGTCAGTACAGATGTTGCATAATGAAGTATTGGTAGTAATATTGCAGAGGGCCAGATGCAAATTGTTTCGTGCCAGTGTGTTCAGTTGTCCCTAGGAAGGGAAGAACTAATGTATATTAGGAAGGACAGGAAGTTAGTGGGGATGGAAGGCAGGGAGAGATACTTTGAAACATTTGTGAACCATGGTAGAGTGAAGTGTGCAAGTTCGAGGAGTCTGCGATGGAATTGTAGATATAAAAGTTTTGAGTGCAAGATGTATATCACAGAACAAGAAGCAACAGAGTTCAAAAGCTCCAACCTGACAACAACAGCTGTAAAATTGGCTAAGTATGGAAAGGAACAGCGGTTGGTCGGATTCATCATGTGAGGATATAGATGGAGATGAAGATATGTTAGCCCGCCAACGCTGAAAACCGGGATCATAGAAAGGAGACTAAGTATATAACCAGAAAGCGATAACACACAACAAGAAGAAAAGGGAAAAAAGGCTAAGGAGTCTATGATGGAATTGTAGTTCATAGAATTTTTGAGTGCAAGATGTATATCAAGAATGAAGAAGAAGCAGAGTTCGAAAGTGCCAACCCGAACAGTGACTAAGAATTGGATATTTCAGGAACCTGTCAACCCAAGGATCCAAAATAGGCTGACAATCTTTTCCCAGAAGACTTGAGGCCCCGATGGTCAAATTGTATCGCTTGGAACATTTGAATGCATAATATGTAACATGGAAGAGGCGATGATGTCAGAATCCGATAGTCAATTTGTATATTGCGGAGGGTCGGATGCCAACTTTTTTGTACCAGTGCATTCACTTGGCACTAGTAAGAGCATAACTAATGTATGTTAGGAAGGAAAGGAAGTTAGTGGGGATGGAAGAAAGCGAAATATACTTTGAAACATTTATGAACCATGGTAGAGTGAATCTTCCAAGTTCAAGGATTTTGTGGTGTAATTGTAGATCACGGAAGTTTTGAGTGAAAGATGTATATCATAGAACAAGAAGCAATAGAGTTGGAAAGCGCCAACCCGACAACCGCGGCCATCAAATTGGATAAGTATGGAAAGGAACATTGGTTGGTCGGATTCGTCATGTGAGGATATATATGAAGATGAAGATATGCTATCCTACTAATGTTGGAACATGTGATCATAGAAAGGCGATTAAGTATATAACCAAAAAGCGATAATACATGGGAAGAAGAAAAGGGAGAAAGGACTAAGGATTCCACAGTGGAATTGTAGATCACGGAAATTTTGAGTGCAATATGTATATCACGGAACAAGAAGGAGCATATTTGAAAAGAACCAAGCCAAAACAGTGACTAAGAATTGGAGATTTTGTGAACCTATCAACACGAGGATCCAAAATAGGATGACAAGGTCTCCCTAGAATATGTGAGGCCCCGACGGTTAAATTGTATCTCTCAGAACATTTGAATGCAAAAAATTGATGAAAACAAAGCAGTAGGTCAGGTTGGTGATATAAAAGTAACAATGAAAATCTGAAAACATGAATCCACCAAATACCGCACCTAGACATTTTCCAAAAAACAAGTAAGTAAAGAAACAAAATGGAGAGGGAAAAGAGAAAGTGGATGGCAATTTTCTGAAGTGGGAATTGGTCTTAATAGTAACTATGGAGTGCATTAAACATATTAATAGGTTCTTTAGTTAAGGAATAGATACATCAAGCGATGTTTATAGTTTCCAGGATCTGTTTGTATAAGAGAAGCATCGAAAAGTTACAAGAAAATCATTTTTTGGATGTTTAAGTAAAGTTTATGTACTGTTAGCTTCACCAAAAGTATAACAACGAAGGATTTGAATTTTAATGTCCTCTCATTCATATGATTGTTCCATTACACTTTGCATAGTATATATTCTTTTATTTCAATTTATTTGCTAATTTGTGGATCACAGAAGTCAGGGTGTTGTTTGCAGGTGGCAAAACAATGGAAATGAAATATTGAACCCACCTATCCGGTAACTTGCCCATCCAAAAAACCGCGAGCCAAAAAGTTTTTACAATATGAAACAGGAAAGTGGTCGGTTGGGCTGTTGATATAAAAGCAAGTGAAATCTGAAGACGTGAACCTGCCAACTTCCGCACCTAGAAATTTTCTGAAAAATGAGTAATACATACTAAATATGTACTATAAAGTATGAACATGAGATTTTATAGAGCATGTACGGATCCCGTATTCCAGAGTTAGCCACTTTTTGGATCGTGGGTTATCAGGATGGTGGGCTCAAAATTGGGGCTCTATTGTTCCGTGTCCTACAAACAACACCCAAGAGTTCTGCGATATGCAAATTGACAGACAGACTCTGGGGCTGGCGGCCTCAAGATTGTGATTGTTTACGGATGGAAATCGGTAAACAGAGTGTCAGATGCCAACTATTTCGTACCAGTGTGTTCAGCTGTCACTAGTAAGAGAATAACTAATGTATATTAGGAATGACATGAAGTTAATGGGGATAGAAGGCAACGACAAATACATTGAAACATTTGTAAACAGTCGTAGAGTAAAGCTTGTGATTTCGAGGAGTTCATAGTGGAATTATAGATCACAGAAGTTTTGAGTGAAAGATGTATATTAAGGAAAAAGAAACAACAAAGTTCGAAAGCGCCAACTCGACAACCGCGGCCATAAAATTGGCTAATTATGGAAAGGAACAATGGTCGGTCAGATTCTTCATGTGAGGATATAGACGGAGATGAAGATATGTCAGCTCGAAAATGCTGGAACCCACGATCATAGAAATGTGACTAAGTATATAACCAGAAAGCGATAATACAGGGGAAGAAGAAAAGGGAAAAAGGGATAAGGATTCCATGGTGGAATTGTATATCATGGAAATTTTGAGTGCAATATGTATATCATGAAACAAGAAGCAACAGAGTTCAAAAGCGCCAACCAGGCAACCATGGGCATAAAATTGGCTAAGTATGGAAAAGAAAAACAGTCAGTCAGATTCATCATGTGAGAATATAAATGGAGATGAAGATATGTCATCTCGCAAATGCTGGAACCTATTTAAAAAAAAAAATGAAGGAAACAAAACAAATCTTTTTTAAATTCTATCACCGCAAGCATAACAACAACCAATTTGAATTATTTCAAATTATTTAAGGAGATTGATTTTACCAAGATCATTGACAGTAGAACACCAAATTTAATATCTTATTGATGCTAATTGATTCTATAATGAGGCACTTGAGATACAAAGTGATGCACTTATACACTGCATTACAAATTGACAAGCGGAATTGCAGGCTAGTTGGGTAAAAAATTGCAAATATATTGTTTTGTGTCCTCTAAACAACACTCAGAGTTCTATGATATACAAATTGGAAGACAAAGAATACAGCCAAGAACAAACTAAACTCGAAATAGGTCGCAAGAAATATCCCACAAGGTTCCATAGAGAATCACGCATCGACCTTTGCATCAAACAATTTGATACACAAGAGTTCGAAAGCGCCAACCGACAACCGCGACCATAAAATTGGCTAAGTATGGAAAGGAACAACGGTCGGTCAGATTCGTCAAGTGAGGATATAGATGGAGATGAATATATGTCAGCCTGCAAATGATGGAACTCACGATCATAGAAATGTGACTAAGTATATAACCATAAAGTGTGTTCATTTATTAATGCCAATCCTTTCAAACCCCTTGTGAGTTCTCACTAGAAAATTCATAAATTGTAGATGATGGAATTTGTTTGGGTGAAAGATGTATAAAATGGAACAGGGGACATAAGTGTTGGATACTGCAAACCCGATACCTAGTGATCAGATAATTGGCTAAGTATTGAAAGGGACTGCGGTCAGTTGGGCTCATGGTGTGAAGATATAAATAAAGAGTTGCCAATTTGCAAATCCATGAGGTTGTGATCATATAGTTGCGACTAAATATAGAACTATAAAGGGATAATAGAGGAGGGGGAAAGAGAAAAATTTAGAATTTTTATACATTCCTGCGCACAAATTGTATATTGCAAAACTCCAGGCACTATTTGCAACTCGCGGAATATTAGAAACACAATTTTGAGGCCGTCAATCCGGGAACCCATAATAAAAAAAGTGTCCAAGTATGGAACACATAAATGATGTTCAGAATTTGTTTTCTCTAATATATTGAAATTTGTAATAGCTTCGCCATTGATTTCGTGAACCCACCAATGCGAGGATCCAAAATAGGGTGACAAGGTTTCTCCAGAACATGCGAGGCCCTGATGGCCAAATTGTATAGCTCAGAACATTTGAATGCATAATGTGTAACATGAAAGAGGGGACAATGTCAGAGTCCAGTAGTCAATTTGTATATGGAGGAGGACTGACTGCTAATTCTTTCATACCAGTGTGCTCAGTTGTCACTAGTAAGATCATAGTTAATGTATATTAGGAAGGACATGAAGTTAGTGGGGATGGAAGGCAGTGACAGATACCTTGAAATAAGTTATTGTATATAAGGAGCCCGCAGTGGAATTGTAGATGACAAAAGATTTGAGTGCAATATGTATATCACAGAACAATAAGAAACGGAGTTCGTAAGCGCCAACCTAGAAATTGAGGCCATAAAATTGGCTAAGTATGGAAAGGAACAAAGGTCAGTCGGATTCGTCATGTGAGTATATAGATGGAGATGAAGATATGATAGCCCACCAACCCTGGAACCAGATATCATAGAAAGGTGACTAAGTGTATAAACCGAAAGTGATAATGGATGGGAAGAAGAAAAGGTGAGTTCATATGCGCCAACCCGACAACCGCACCCATAAAATTGACTAAGTATGGAAAGGAACAACGGTCAGTTGGATTCGTTATGCGAGGATATAGATGGAGATGAAGATATTTCATCCCGCCAACCCTACAACCCGCGATCATAAAAATATGACTAAGTATATAACAGAAAGAGATAATGGATGGGAAGAATAAAAGGGGAAAAGGGATAAGTATCTAGCAGAAGAAAATCCATTTTTTTTGTTTATTAATGCCAATGTTTTCGATAAGTTTTTATAGCTATTCCAAATAGAAGAAGCTGCAATATATGCAAGATACTGAATAGGAACATGGTGTCAACACTTCAGTTTCCTTGTTGTAATTCCTTAATTCATTCTATTTACGGGAATTGAAGACTGAAACCAGGACGAGTCCTCCAATTTCTTTCTTTAAGGAACATGGTTCTGTTTAGAATAGACCAATCAGTCTTACTGATTCTTTTGAAAATAAAATATGGCCTATGACAGATTATTCTTCCATGTAAAATGTAAGGAATGAGCAGAGTGGACTTAATTTAAATTGAAGTACTGGGAAACAAAAAGAAAATCTTTTTGTCCATGTTTAACAACAAATAGGAAAAAGGCACAAAATAGAATGAAAAGCAATACCAGAGATTGGAAAAAACCATAAAAAAAATAAAACTGCAAATATTCTATATTCAAATAACATAGGCTACAAAACATAGCTAAGATTATTTTCCACAATGATTGTGATCTGGCCTACCGCCGACCAATAAAAAATATGTACAATAATGAAGATTGTTGACAGTCTTCTTGATGATCAAATCCTTGATTCGTTAAAAACAATGACTTGAATATCAATTCTGGGGCTTGGACTTAATTGGTGCTGCCAACTAGTTCTATCCCAGTTTTTTAAATAGTATGTCTCTTCTAGATATGGCATGCTTGCACTAGTTGGTTATTCAACATTCCATTCTTTGTTAAGTATTAATTTCCCTCTGTCGCTGAAAACTCGTGGTTTAAGGTGCCTTGCAGTGCATTCAGTAACATTGTTCCCATTTCCACCGCCAATATCAATGTCCAAGGTCGAAGCTATCTAGATCCTGGGGTCATCACCTATGTCGATGCCTGAAGGTGATTGTATGTCGAGTCTCTTTCTGCATCCACAGGTTCGTCAACACTATTTGACATAGAAACTGACTATATATCAATTTTGTTAAAACTTTGGCATAAAATGTTTTGTAATTTCATAATATTGATTCAAATGCCCATACAGTTTCTCACGTTGGTTGGTATCCAATTTTATAATTCCCCCCTGAGTGTATTCAGGCATGGAGTAATATTTGGCGTCACCTCCGAACATTCCAGAACTTTCTGTGGGTCGTCATGTCTTCCACCCCTATGAAGAAAGATATATTCTGATGCGATCTACAACATTTGATACACTTGCCAGAGTTGTGCTGTCAGAAGAAGTCATGTACTTCAACAGAAGAACATTTCCTAGATGTGTTGCACATTCCTTCCAATTTACTGTAACAACACAGGAAAAAGGCACAAAATATTATTAAAAGAAATACCAGAGATTGGAAAACACCATAAAAAAAAAAACCGCAAATATTCTATATTCAAATAAGATGGGTTACAAAATACAGCTGAGATTATTTTCCACAATGATTTTGATTTGGCCTGTCACCAAACAATAAAAAATATGTACAATAATGAAGCTTGTTGACAGTCTTCTTGATGATCAAATCCTTGATTCATTAAAAACAACGAGTTGAATATCAATAATGGGGCTTGGACTTAATCAGTGTTTCCATCTAGTTCTATCCCAGTTTTTTGAATAGTTTGTATCTTATAGATATGGCCTGCTTGCATTTCCTGGTCATTAAACATTCCATTCTTTATTAATTAATAATTTCCCTTTGTCGTTGAAAACTTGGGGTTTAATGTGCCTTCCTTGTAATGTTCCTGATAATTGACATCTGAGACAAGTTAGAACTTCTATTTAGGCCCAATTCAAAGTTGAGAGAGTCATTTTATGTGACATAAGATATGGGGGAAACTAATCCTGTTAGGTAACAAAAGTCGAGACACGGAAAAAAATTCAAGTATGTTGTGATTGTTACTCTCCCTGTACTCGATCATTTGTTTGGTTGAAAATATTCCTGAAGATTTGTACATTGAACTTATTTGTTTTATTACATTAAATTGGAAGGAACATCCAACCCAACTGGAAAATTTTCTTCTGTTGAAGTACATGACTTCTTCCGGCAACACAGGTTTGGAAAGTGTATCAAATCCTGCAAATCTCATTTATGCTCTGCATAATTCGATACACTTGCCAAACCTGTGTTGTTGGAAGAAACTATATACTTCAACAAAGGAGTTTTTTGCACGTGACCTGAAAATCCATTCCAACTCCCAGGAAGAAAATAAATAAGATCAACAAAAAAATATCTAAGAAGGCCTTTCAACCAACCAAAGCATCAAATACAGAGAGAACACCAACCAGAAGATACTTGTTTTTTTTTTCCCCTGTCTGAGTTTTTGTTCGATAACGGAGTTTGTTTTGGGCTCAAATCCCACATCACATAAGACTAGTCTATATTCTTTCATTTCGGCCTCAATGGAATCTCTAAGTTGTCTTACATGTCCATGACTAGGAACATTAGAACAAAGGCT
Source organism: Picea sitchensis (assembly GCA_010110895.2). NCBI lineage: Eukaryota > Viridiplantae > Streptophyta > Pinopsida > Pinales > Pinaceae > Picea > Picea sitchensis. The sequence continues at coordinate 15,427 of SNQJ01S0010484.1, forward strand.
CCCTAAAGCCCAACTCTTTGATGATAAAGAAAAATGGCAATAAGTATTTAAAAGAAACGCTGGAGGATGACAATATGATCGTCCGTAGATTTTGGGTTAATTCATCCTAATGACATATGTTCTCGATATTTTCACTTATTAATGCCAATATTTTTGAATATGTGTGCTGAATAGTGACTAATAGCACATATTAACATTCCCATATCCGAGTAGATTCTCAAATCTGACAACATATAACATATGCACATTATTAAAGAGGGACATGATGTCAAGGCCTCTGTGGATGATATGTTCATGGGTGGCAGCGAGGTAGTATACTTTTGCACTTTTATTACGATGAAGCCTTTACAAAAATAAAAGAGCCAAGTTTTTTTTTTGGAAAACTCAAAATGTCACATGTGTGTGCATTTTAATGGGATATGTCCTCGACCTTTCCACTTATTAAGGCCAATATTTTCAAATATGTCTGGTCAGTTGTCACTTTTTAAAGAATAATTAATTTCCATTGGGAAGGGAGGAAGGTAATGGGGATGGAGGGGAGCGACAAATTCTTTTAAACTTTTCTGAACATGTGAAGGTGTGAACCTGGGGAACTTTGAAAAGTCAGCTAAGTATGGAAAGGAAGGTGGGATAGAAAAAATCATCGTAGGCAGATGCAGGGCTGGGAGTTCGAGGAGTGTGGGGTCGAATTGTAGATCACATAAGTTATGGGTGCAAGATGTATACATCGAAGACGAGTTACCATATTTTGATAGTACCTATCAGTGAAGCTGCATCCATAAAATTGGATAAGTATGCAACTGAACGACGGTCGGTCAGAATCGTGATGCCAAGATATAGATGGAGATAAAATGTTTCCATTTCACCACACTAGGAACCCGCCAGCATAGAAATGTGAGAAAGTACAGAACCAGGAACGTATAATAGAGTGGAAGAACAAAAGGTAAAAAACAAGAAAGTTTACAAAGAAGAAAAAACAATAGGAGAGAATAACTATATCGCTCAGATAGAAACACTTACTCTAATAACTATGAAACCATAGTAAGACATAAACCATGGCAAAATCATTGCCAACTATGAAATATAGCTAGAGCCAGACGAACTCTGGTTGAATCCGTAAGAGATGCAATTTACATCGATTGCAAAATTTTGTATGTTATGTTATCTTAATACTATTTTATGGGAATCCAACTACAAAATAATGTAACAAAAGATTTAATTTTAGGTGCAAAACCCGAACATTGCAATCCCTTGGAAAACAATAGTAAGAATCAAATAGAAACCCAGTTAAGAAGAACCAAAAGTCCCAACTATAGCCATGGGACCCGAACCCTGCAAAGTCGAAGAAAACAACAATAAACAACATCCAACGAACAAAGAAGCAAGCACCAACCAGTCAACCGGGAATGTTGTAGTTCCAATCGCGGTTGTATAACCCCAAACGTGCAAACTGTTGTAGTTCCAATCGCAGTTGTATAACCCCAAACGTGCTAACTGCAACAAGACGAATAGGCAAACAAAAAAAACAACAATATGCAAACAAGAAATCAGTGGAAATGCAAGAAGCAAGCATGAACCAATGAAGCAACAACACCATTGAAGTACAATATTTCACAAATTGACTGCAGAGAACATTGCATATACAAGAAGCAAATAACAACCCAGTTAAGAAGGACCCAAAGGCCCAACTACAGCCACATGACCCCAACCATGGAAATTCAAATCAAACAACAATAAACAACATCCAACGAACAAAGAATAAAGCACCAACCCGTCGACCAGGAATGTCACAGTTGCAATCATGGTTGCAGAACCACAAACGTGAAAACTGCAACAAGACGAATATGAAAACAAGAACAACAAGAATAAGAAAATAAGAAATCAATAAATATGCAAGAAGCAAGCATGAACCAGTGAACCAACAATACCGTTGAAGTACAATATTGCCCAAATTAACTACAGAGAACATTGCATATAAAAAAAAAGGGAATAAAATGTATTGTAACAAGCCTACTAAGTAAATATTCAATGTTGTGAATCTTGTTAGGTAAACATTTAAGTCTATCAGAAATGGCATGTGAACATTTAAGAAAGAATGCAGTGTGGCAGGTCTTTGACATACCAAAAAAAAAATTATTATAATTTATGTAACAATAGTTCGAACAGTAAAGAATGTGTTCGAAGGACAAACTTTGGATATGCTAGCATATCAAACATTGGGATAAATTTAGCTAGCAGAAAATGCTAAGACAAACATTCGAAATAATGCTAGAATTAATCGACCTTCAAGCAATGCATAAGAAAAATATATGATTCGAAAATACTGTAGACGATAATTTTTTTTGGATATGGTACCATATAAAACATTGGTAATAGCAAAGCCGACAATAAGACCCCCAATCTGTTATCCAATCATATCATTACATATATGGCGCCTTTTATTATATAAAAATCAATGTTTTTAGTTCCGTGGCTCCAACAATAGATATTATGCAAATATTTCTGGTCAAAGGACAAACTAATACAAGGTTAACAAATAATCAATCGCTATAGTCCCTCTATGCCTACGACAAAGACTAATAAGACAACTCATATAAATGCCAAATAAGTTCATACAGGAAGTATATTTCAAATAAATCAAGAAAAAACATCTTTTATCATATTTTATGGTAATTATGGAAAAGGTACAAGTCAACTTGAGCATGTTTACATTTATTTTTTAATTTAGTCTCACGTTTTTTAAATTTTAGTTTTGGCATTCGTCACATTTCCTATTACTACACAAAAAAAAAAATGCCAAACAATGAGCAAATCAACAGAATAAAATACAAATAAGCCATTTTCAACAATCATAAGATTTATGACTAACTTCTATCGCTAATAACTGACATCAATTAAAAAATAAAACATCTTAGTAAAAAGGAGACTTTCAATAGGTATAAGATTTATCGTTAAAGACAAACCCATTATTAAGAGAGAAAAAATAGGGTTTCAAAGCCAGGAATAAAAGGTAAAGGCGGTGGGGTTGGGTAGGCAATAAAAGAAAGGATTTGATTTAAGTGGGAAAAAAATTGACTTTCAAACCAAAGGAAGCTAAAGAAGTGCGATCCAAGATTTAGGTTTTGGGGATGGGGAGGAATGGTTCTTCTCCATTCCTACAATAATGAATCAACATAATCAATATGTGTGTGGGAAGTCAGCACATTAGTTAGTTAGTGAGGGTGCTTCTACCTTTTTGTGACCCATACTTCCCTTCCGTCGACAAGCGTGAGAACGTACATATTAAATATAGCCCTTTTCGGTGGGCATGAACATTGGGGACACTGGCATGCATGTTGGGGATGGGTGTCATTTATTTGTGCAGAACAACTATATATTTCCACTACTAAGTAACAAAATAATAATAAATTAATGAGGTACTATTTTTAGTCTCTCTCAAAGGCTAGATTTTAATTTTTAGAAGCATTTGTAACCTAACAATTAAAACAATATAAATATTAAAAAAATAATAATGTGTTTCGTTTGATACTTACCAAAGTTCCTCACTAGCTTTTGAATGCAACACACATGCGTAACCTGTGGAAAAATTATCATTGTCACTTTCCTCATGTATAGATTCTTTTCTATGACGCACCCTGCAGAGTAAGAAAAATGAAATATTAGCAGAAGCAAAAGTACAAGCGGACGATTATTCCCACATCCTGTAGTACTAGTACTAGAAGCCAATATGTGAATACATCAAACGGGAGGAATTCCGGATTGGGAAAAGCTAATTATAGGATATTCGGAAAAATAAAAAACACATTAAACTTGATTTCTGGAATTGGATATTTGTTTTACCTTCCAAAGATCTTGCAAGCCGCTCTACTTTGCATACAATCAATTTCTGAAGATCTTCTCCATCCTAAATTAGAAAGATGAGTAAAATAATAAGAATACATATGTTGCATCAAGAGTGATTCATTATTTATATAAAATATAGTTTTTTAATTTAAATCCACCCGAGATCTATAGATTCTTTGGGGCTGAAAATTAAAGATGAGAAATTTACTTTGTAGTTATTTAATATCATTTCAAAATTATTTTTACACTAAATTTTATATATTATTTTGATCACAAAATTAACAAATTCAACTATATTATTAGTTTTAATGATGTTTTAAAATATTTTTAATATATTTTTAAATTTATTTTGTTCTAGGATTCACATACTATTTTAATGATAAACCTAACAAAATTTTAAATTATTTCTCATGTTTTGTCAGTATAAAGAACTAATTACTATTGGAAAATTGTAGAAACAACAAAAATGTACTTGTTGATTATGTGTCTTTGTTTGAGAAGGTGTACAAAAGATTTATCATTTATTAAAGAAAGTGGAATCATCTAGGAGAAGCATTGCTTCTGGTTCTGTGGGGAGACCAAGTTTTTTTGTATATAAGTTTGCATGCAAAATACAATAGAAGTTAGAGTGGAGTAGTAAGAGGGTAATCCAAGTTTATGTTTAAATAGTTTACAAAGAGTGCAGTGTTTTATTTTTTAAATGGGGTTGTTCAAGTATTGGCATGGAAGCCGATATATGATGCACTTGTTGATTATTAAATTAGTTTGTTGTTTGGGATGTCTATCTCGCGTCGTTTTGGGACAGTTTGAATTGGGTGATACCGTATTAGGTACTGTTAATTTCCTTGATCTGGCATGCTTAGGAAATTAAGAAATATTCTTTTCAAGTTTTTTAAACACTCCAACATCTGTCTAATCCCTTACTGAGCATTGTTGCTTCCACAATACATACCATACATTTAAACAATCCTCTATTTATGTGCCAACTTAGAATATCAATCGAGTATATAAGATGAGATTTGCATGGAAGCATGCGTCAAAACACCTATAAAATTTTTAGGAACCTAGATGGCATCCTCATTTTGGAATCAAATCTAGCTTCATTTTGGAATCAGAGCTAGTGGCAGCGGTCACCCATGAACCTCCACCAGCTGGGAAGGAGTGTTCGCAACCAGGTCTTCTAGCAACACCAGTGCCCATGGCATGGCCTCATAGGTAAGGGCTTTGTGGTCATGCGCTTGGTCATTCATGCATGTGCTCCTATGTCATAAGGTTACCCTAAGTTCATAGAATTGGCGGGGAATGATGAAGATTTCAAGGCCACCAGATTTTCTCTAGGAACTCTGGGGAAATTTCAAATATCACTTTCACTTTGTAGGCCATGTTGAATTGCTCTGTTTCCTTGAGCTTGGAAGATGATGTTGGATTATAGGATCATCTCAAGAGTTTCCTCTGGCTTTAATGGGAAAAATTCATAGAGCACCCATGGATATGCCTGTCGACAGGCTCAACTGAGCTTCCATCTAGCCCACCACGATCTTCAATGTCGAGTGAAGACATGCAAAATGTGAGTACAATGTTTATATTTATTTATTGAATATAGATCACAACTGACAGTATTGAAACCACGGAGGACACATATAAGCTGTGTGAGGTGGAAAGAACATCTATGAACAACCGTGTGACTAATGGGTTTCTGAACAACTTGATTCATTTTACAGGGTATTTTGTTGTTGGATTCAACCAAGTCGAATATTTACATCATCATGGAGTACGTTAATGGCGTGCAGCTCTTCAACTAGGTTGTCCACAAGGGGAGACTGAGGGAAGAGGAGGTGAGGAAGCATTTTCAACAACTGATAAGCATGGTTGACTTATGTCACAGCCGGGGTGTGTACCACTGAGACTTGAAGTTGAAGAACGTGTTATTAGACAACAATGGGGATGTGAAAGTATTTGATTATAGATTGAACACGTTGCCGGAGAAGTTCAGGAAATATGACCTTCTCCACACCCTCGAATGAGGATAACAACCCCGCAGCCGATGAAGGTTCATTGGTTTCTTCGGGGCTTCAAGACCCCACAAGCCAATAATGATATCGATGTTTCACTCCTCGACGAAGTTGACTCCTCCTTCTCCACCCTCGAGCTGGATGATGTTGACTTTGCCTTTCGACCTGGCTTTCCTCAACACCTTAGAAATCATATCCCACTCTCCAGGGTTCAGTCTCTCCGTGATGTTCAAGAACAATGACGTGAAGCAGGAGAAGGAATCGAGCTTCACGTTGACTCAGCCGTTGTTGGTAATCATGTAGAAACTAGAGGAGATCACCACACTGTTTTGGTTCATCTTTAAGAAGTTAAAGGACTTTAAGGTAAAGTTGCAGGGGTTGTTTCAGTTCAACTTTAAGAATTATAAGGACTTTAAGGTGAATTTGCAGGGTCTATAGAGGGGTGGAAGAAAAATTTGTGTATAGATGCGGAGATTTTCGAAGTCACGCCTTCACTCTTTGTGGTGGGTATTTTCTCTTCGTGTTGGATATTCTAAAAATAGATGGGGAAATATGTTGAAGTATAGTAAGTTCTGTATCCAGGAGCTCAGGGAAAATCTCAAGGAAATCGTCTTTCAAATGGAAGGATGACCAGTCATTAAGATTGATGGATTTATGTTATACCATGGCATTATGTGGAAGACTTGCATGACATTAGATTGTGGTGTTCAGTGAAGGAGAACAGGGTAATATTCATGTAGATAGCCATTGAGCTCTGAGGAGGCGAAAAGGTCGAGGCAACAAAAAATTTCAGTGGTGGCAGAAGGTAGTGGTGGAAAAAGTTTGAGGCAGAGTGGCACTGCAGCTCAATGATAGCATGTAAGAAGTGCAGTGCAATGATGGCATATGCAATGCCAACCAATTAGAATTTTTTTTTATAATTATTTTTAAATCCATATAAATGTAAAAAATAAATTAGCACACACCAGGGCTAATTAAGTCAAATCATACAAATGTAAAAAATAAATTAGCACACACCAGGGCTAATTAAGTCAAATCATAGTGAGCAAACCAATAAAAAATTCAATGGTTTTATTTGAAAAAATAAAATAAAAATTTTACTTTCCAAAAAATTGGAAATAATACATGTTTTTCACAAAACTTACAAAAAAATTAGTGGAAAGTTATACTCCTTCTCCAAAAAGCACCTATTAATATGACAAGACAAACCATGTAATACCGAGTCAATGATAGTTGACCTGCAAGACATTGCTATAGTCCCTCGCTTGAGGAAGGGACTAATACATGTGAGTTTTTTATGGAAAAAAGGTGAGGTGTACTATTTTTTATTTTTTATTATGCACATGGTATAATATGTGACGAATGTCCTTTATATGGGTGGAGAATGGTATAAGGTGAATATTTTTTTAAAAAGGGTTTTTTAAGATATTCCTTTTTTTTAAAGTTATATTTTTGGAGCTTAATTTTTTTTTTTTGAATTCAACCTTGGATTTTAAGATTTGTTCATCCATTTTAAAAGAGCTCAATTTAGTATAAGATATGATTTGGTAGGTTATGGAGAAAGTGTAGAGTTCTAAGTTTGAGGTGGATAAATTCAGCGGTAAGATTAGATTTGTGCTATGGAAGCTCAAGATGCGGGACCTTCTTGTGTAACAAGGATTGCAAAAGGATTTGGCCGGAAAGACAAAGAAATCGACAAGCATGAAAAACGAGGACTGGGATGCTCTGAATGCAAGAGACCTCAGTACCATTTGTTTGTGTCTGGCAGATGAAGTGTTGTTTAACATTGTTGAAGAGCACATAACAACAAGTTTGTGGAACAAACTGGAGAGTTTACATAGAACAAATTCCTTAATGAATGGAATCTTCTTAAAGAGGCAATTGTACATCTTACAGATGAAAGAAGGTACAAACATTGTTGATAACTTAAATATTTTCAATACTCTGATTTGTCAATTATCTAGTATGGATGTAAAGTACGGAGATGAGGACAAGTTATGCTATTTTGTTTGTTCCCTAAGTCTTGGGATCATATGGTCACATCTATGTGGTATAATTCAACAAATGTCATTCATTAGGATGTTGTTGTGGGAGATTTGTTGTCTGAGGAAATGAGGAGAAGATCTAGCAAATAAACCTATACAAGAGAAGCAATGGTGGTCAGAGGCTGATCTACAAAAGAAGGGAAAGATAAAAAAGTTACAACCAGTTCTAAGTCAAAAGACAGTAAGGGTAAGGGGAAATGTTGGTTTTGTGGAAAATCTAGGCATCTCAAGAAGGATCGTTGGAAAAGACAACAATCATCCAAAGAGGCCCCAAAATATAGGCAAATTCAACTGCAACAACTTTGGGTTTAGGTATGGTTGATGATTTTTTATCTGTCTGTTGTGTCTCACCACCTGTGTTCACATAGAAGTTGTAGGGTGGTGATGGTTGAGTCACCGTGAAATAAAAAAAAATTGTGTTTACTTTGGAGTTGTAAAAATTATTGATTGCATGTAAATGATAATACCTTTGTAAGACCTGGATAGACATGTGTACCCCTAGTTTATTGGGTCACCTATGAAAAGTCTAGACATGGATTTAGGTGGATTGAATATGTGAGGGGGGCATGTATGTTGAGTTAGTCTTTACTCGGTGAAAGAGTTAATGAGTTAATTATGTTTTTTAGGTCAAAGTAGGTGGTTTTTCGGGTCCATGTTTTTTTGGTATCTTGTGGTATTGTGTCCATGGATTGGATGTAATGAATCCTATAAAAGTCTCGGTGAACTCCATTGTAAATGGGATTGGGGGTAAGAAATGAAGGCTTAGTTGGCCAGATTTGGTCAAGGGATGTTCATGTTAAGATGGAGCATTGAGATTCCAGTGTGAAGTCCTTGGAGGTGAGCGGAAAAGGTTCACTTGGGTTGGTTTGGTCAGATTTGGTCAAATTTGTTTGAATGAAAAGTTTGAGGTGGATCGGTTTGTTTAGGTTAGAAAGGTGGGTTCTGTAACGTCCTCCTCGTTACGACGACAACTCTGAAATCAGGTGCAAATTTTTTTTTATTTTTTATTTTTTTTTGTTTAAGGTGTGTGCACGCGTGTAGAAGTAACAAACACACTTGACGCTACGTCGCCACTCGACAACCAACAAGACGCAATCACAATGTTCATCACAAGAAGACTGAAGGCACACAACGAGTAACTGCAACAATATACGACCATAGGCATAAACCGACAAGACGCAATCACAATGTTCATCACAAGAAGATCATGCAATAATAACGAAAGTAAATCGGGCAACAATATAATGCAATTACAGGCATAATGCATAACACCTTTAAACAAAAAAATTGCACCCGATTTCGTGAGAGTCATTGCCGTAACGGAGGAAGTTGCGACAAGAGCCACAACACAAACATTACCACATACCGCACAGTAAGAAAACAGACGGAAGAATCCATGGTGTTAGGTTACTATCGCACAGAAAGCGTGTCGCTTAGTCTTTATGTCTCTCTCGAAGAAGATTGATGCCCCCGGCCGACCGCCAGTAAACTAGTAACCCCGACTCCAGAACAGTTGACACACACAAGTCGAATACAACATGACTAATTCCCGACATATCACGTGACAACAAGCAATAAACTTCCTAGACATACAAGGTACAACTAGCGTACCAGAAGCGCAGAAACTACACCGTGTACAGACAAGATGGCCGCCGATGGAAGAATCCAACAAGATCTTTACTATTTCTCCATAGAAAAGAAGGATTTAAATTTATGTCCTCTCGAAGAAGATTAGACAGTTCTCGTCAATCGCTTCAAAGTGAACTAGTAATCTTCACAAAATGCAAGAGTGGAAACTCCCGCCTTTAAAGGCCCTTTAGACTTGATACAAGACGATTCTTCTTACACAAAATCACACGCGCAGATAAGTCTCCTAAAGCTACCAGGGGATGACTATATCCTTCCCACCACAGCATTCAGGGAAAAGAACTAACTCGCCCAAGTACCTTCACAACAACTCAAGACAACAACTAACTCTACGGATGCGCATGTCCTAAGGACCCGACAATGAAACCCAAGTTCACCATTGTTTAAATGAACAACCACCTTAATTTACTAACTCGGAGTAATTTATTGTACGTAAGTCAAGGTTATTGCACCATATTGTTATTAACAACAATAAAAATTACGATAACACTGTCATGAAATATTAACCATCTTTCATTTATCTCACATTTCCGGACCATGATTTTACAATTTCAATACCTCTTATATGCTACAACTACCGAAATTATAATGACCTTACAAGATAAAAACATTCCATTAAACATGAGGAGCTCTCAATGCGATGTCAATATGATCATAAATTTCAACGATAATGCCATAAAATAACATCATATTTATAAGTAACATCTTAATTGAAAATTACAATATAGAAATGGCAATATATAGAATAACCATATTTCAATAACTGTGGATACAATTTCATTCCCTTTTTGCTAGCACCATCATTACCTTTGCCTTATAATGCAATGACATTACCCTAAACAAAATTATCATTACTTTTTATATTATGAGAAATTGCATACAAAATATCAATAAACTATATTCCTATTTCTAGCACTAACATTACCATGGCTTTATGTAGCAACAACAATACCTCAACAGATTTAACATTATAATTTGGATTGTAATGGTTCTTGCCAATAAGATAACATTATATTACCTTAATGTCTAAATATAATTTAACATCATCTTTATAATTAACATCATGTTGAGAGCCAACAACCTAACCTCATAATTAAAATGGCAGTATATATCAATAATAGTATTTAAAGGACATTACTCAAAATGACACTATTTAAGAAGTACCACATATAAGAATAACAACATAAAAAAAAAATGTCGATCTCTAAAAGTAACAACAGTTACCATGACCATATATAATGATGACAGTAATTAATATGACAATTTTCAAGTGACAACAATTTAAAAGGACCTTGTATATAAAAGTGAAAATCTTGAAAATGTCGATATCTGAAAATAACATCCTTTAAATGCCCATAACTAAAATGCCATCCTATCTATGAATTCTCAGAGACACTAAAACTCACGCATTTTTAGATATATAAAATTTTACTTAAATCAAATCCTTACGTGGTTCAAGACCACCTGGTAATGACATTACCCTCTCAGTCACAACAAAGATATTATGGTAACAACCAATTACCCAATACGAACCAGTTTAGGTATGCAATACGAGAAACTATCGGTCTAACCACTAAGCCAATTAAGCATCAACGTTAACAGTGAGAGCAATCAGCACTGGGGTTCATGCCGAAATTCAAGGCAACTTACGAAACGCAGTCCAGAAATTCACGGAAATAGTTGGCAGCGAGAAAAGGGGTAATTAACTTATTCAGCATCAATCGGGAAAGGAGAATCATTCTAAAGAGCATCTAAACAATTTAAAAATGATACACGAGCAGTCAAGCAAGGTTCTTACATAGATGTGGGCGCCTGAGTAGGTCGTGGCTCAATTGGGTTAACAATCATAGACTAAGTCGAGCCCATGCATTCAGATTTAAAACGCAGACCATAACGCCCACAGTCACTGAATGATGGCAGCAATAAACCACAAAATTACGGTCATAAACCCAGCAATAGACTCAACGAGTCTTCAACAATAAACTCATCACTATACACACGAAATTTGCAACAATAAACCCAGTGGTATACTCATGAATTTACAGCAATCAAGAAAAACAAAATGTCCCAACAAAATAGGTGCCCATGCTGTAATAAAGAAGGGATGCCCAAGACGAATTGTCGGTCATGCACCACGGGATGACAGTAGTTTTTTTTTTTAAAGGACTGACTGTAATGGTAAACGAATGACGGAAGGTTTATAAACAAAATTGACAGTGATCTTTAGGAAACGCAAGCCCACAAACGCACGCCCACAGTAAATCGAAAAAAAATGCCCACAGTGAATCAAGAAAACGCCCCCAGTGAATTGAACCCACAGACCATGAGTTGGCCCGCAAAAATTATAAAAGAAACACCCCTGTATAAAAGAGAAAATCCCCCAAAAAACAAAATTGCTCATTGTATAAAAAGAACGCCACTGTATGAAAGTTTGCAAGGCCATTGTGCAAAAAATTGTCCACTGTATGGAAAGGCCACTATAAGAATGCCCATGCAAACACAAAAATTCCCATAAACACATGTAAAACGCCCACAGAAAAATCTTTTCCCCAAAAACGTGTTCTATCATCCTCAACAGCAACGAAATACACAAAAACGAAAAATTCCAGAAACCCAAATTCAATAACGATTTAACCCAACAAAAATTTCAGAACTACGTCGCCGTAACCATTTCAAACGAAATGGCCGATGTGGTTTTTCAGTGTCACAATTACAGGGACCAGTTGCCAGAAACAATTTACCCCTAATCATTCATAAACGAAATTGCCAGAACAAGTTTTTCAGCATGACAATACTCAGGGAAATTTAGCCATAGGGGATGGAGAAGAAAAGATAAATTCAAGGCTGGAGGATTACTCAAGGTGACACAGTAAAATTTTGCAGCAATATTTAAAAACACAACAATCCGTTGGATGTAAGCAATTAAAGAACATCCATTTAGCCAACGATAACCAGCATCGATTGAATTTAAACAGTCATCCATCTATATTTCCATTACATAAGCAGATCTAATCATAACCTGATGCATTCTACTCTACTAAATGACGCGCATACCTTTTTCCTTTCGACCGCCTCGATTGATGTCCGTGCCTCGCTTGATGTCCCGCGCTCCTTGTCGCTCCTGCTTGCCGACTGTGGAAATCTCACCGGTACCTCCCAGCCAATCGCTAGAAGTACTTTGCTTCCCCCTTAGCCCCCCGAGCCGCAAAGGGGCCACACAAGATCCAGAGATAAGACTAGCTTCTCAGCTCACCTCTAAGGCTGAGCTACCACTCCAATACAGCTGAGAATTTCCCAACTCCTCACAAGAAAAAATTCAAGCCAAAATCCGGTAGCGTAACGTTACGCTCACCATTCATCCCCCTTCTTCCTCATTTTCCCCTTCTTTTATAGAATTTGAGACCCGCCTACTTTCCCTAAATCATTTTTAATTTAATTTATAATGACAATCCTCTAAAAATTCTCTGTCATCCAAGTGTCACTCATCCCCCATGTTTCTCTAAAATTAATTTCTTTAAATTAAAAAAAAGACTCATTTCCCTCACCCCTCCTAAAGTCGCTCCTAAAATTGCTCCTAGGGTTCCTAGATCCCCTCTCATCTTTTAATAACTTTCCTAAAATGAAGTTGCTGATTTTTAGTAACTCCTTAATTACTGATTCCTTTTTGCCTTTTTCGCTATGTCCCCTACTTTCCATTATTAAGTTTCCTTTATTACAAGTTTCCCTATTTCTATTCTTTATTTCTCTCTT
>SNQJ01S0010484.1:41211-56244 GCA_010110895.2 Picea sitchensis
TATTTTGAAATCTTTCTTTTAGTGACATATCACACTTACGAGACAATTACCGCACCCTTCTTTTTTTTTTTAACTTTTGTTTTTTAAAAAATAGACTTTTCTGGATTTCACACCTTTGCTTTACCATTTTCGTTCTTTTTTGAAATAACGGAAAATCTTATCTATCACCTATTTTCGGTGAATTTATCTTCCAATATAAGGCTGTCTATTTTCCACTTTTGCTTGTCAGGCTGCCAACTAGAATCCTATAAGGGAACAATATGAAGAGTATCAGGGCTTTTAAAAGAATTGAATACATTGAAAATTTTGTATCCCTACTTCTAGAAAAACATTAACCTATTTTTATTTATTTTATTTTTTTTGGAAGAAGACTTACCAAAGGAAATTATGAAATAAAAAGGAAAATCAAACGGTATATACAGTGGGAATTTTGGAAACCAATTATTCCATATAATGTTGTAAATAATGCCCATTGACACGGGCGTTGAGGACTTTACCGTCCAAATCCTCTAACAGAAATGAATTTTTTCCTTCAGGAGATGTTACCTTGAATGGTCCATACCAGATGTGATCGAATTTACCATGTTTTGTTGAGTTCTCCTTCCTCGCATCCCATTTTAAAACCAAATCTCCCGGGAGAAAATCTCTGTCTTTGGCCTTACGATCGAATAGTGCTTTCATGTCATCCTGGTATTTCTGCAACCTTTTGTCCACTTCGGCCCTGTGCTGTTGGCCTTCAATCAGTTAATTTATCCTTCTTGTGACATGATTTGGTTCTTCCTTCTCATCTTGCCAAAGTTTCATTATAGGAAGCACTAGGTTTATAGGTAACACTACATCGATCCTGTATACCATTTGGAAAGGAGAAGTGCTGGTAGACTTTTTCGTGCCTATCCGATTTTCCCATGGAGCATATTTCAAATGCACATGCCAGGATTTCTTATTTTTGCTCATCACTTTCTTAATTATATTGATTAGGCTCTTGTTTGAAGACTCGGCCAGACCATTTCCTTGAGGGTAGTATGTCATGAAATGACCAAGCACAATATTATATTTTTGGCAAAAACTAACCATAGCCATAGATTTAAAATCCTCTGAGTTATCTGTGACTATCTTTCGGGGGTAGCCAAATCTAGACAAAATATTCTCTTCTAAGAAGTCTATTACCACCGAATCAGTAGCCCTTCTAGTTGGAATAGCTTCCACCCATTTTGTGAAGTAATCTGTAGCAGTCAGGATCCACCTATGTTGAGCGCTAGAATGAGGATTAATTTCGCCTATGAAATATAATCCCCATTGCTGAAAATGAGCTTCCGTTTTGACTGGAACCAGTGGCATTGCTGGGAGTTTATGTTTTCCTGAGAATAATTGGCAAGGGTTGCAAGCTCGGACCTTGGCGTTGATGCCTGAGAAAATTTTGGGCCAATAATACCCTGTCCTCAGGATCTTATAATTTATTTCCCTCCAAACGTGGTGTCCTCCACATACTCCTTCGTAAAATTGGCTTATGACCTTTTCTGTTTTTTATTTGACCAAACAAACCAACAAGAAGCCAAGTGGGTCCTTCCAATACAATTGAATTTCATATATACAGTCTTTGACCACATGTAACTTCAGCGTTATGGCTTTAGATGGGGTCAATTCACTTGGGCACTTCAAGGTCAACAGGTAGGACACTATGTCTTTGTACTAATCTGATAAAGAAAACTTCTCTGCGATTCTGATTTCATCTATTTTTTGATCAAGTTCGTTAATGTCCACACACTCTTCACTTCTCTGTAAGTCATTTATCCCGAGAGCTCTGAAATTTTATTCAGCTAAGAATTTAGCTAAACCTTTCCCCTTCACTAGTCTCGTTGGTTTAATCTCCAAATCGAATTCTTGGATTTTGGCAAGCCATCGTCCTCTTTTTCCATCGCGGTTGGATTGAACCAAAATGTCTTTTACGGAGCTAGTGGGTACGTACACAATTACCTTGGAATGCAACACATAGGTTATGAAATATTTTAATGCCTTCACCATAGCATATGCTTGTTTTTCCATTATATTATATCTAATTTCGGCGTCTCTAAGACTTTTGCTAAAAAAGTCTATCAGTTGCTCGAAACCTTCTTCATTTTTCTGGAGGAGTACCGTGGCAATTTTGTGTTCAGAGGCGAATGAGAAAATAAGAAAATCCTTTAGATAATCAGGGATTTCTAGTACGGGCGCCTCGCTTATAACCTTCTTGATGCGGGCAAACGATGCTTTAGCTTCTGCTGTCCATTTCACTTCGTTGTTTTTCTTTAGCATATCTATGATAAATTTCACGATTTCAACAAAGTTTGGAATAAATCTCCTCAAAAAAATTATTTTTCCTAAGAATGACTGAATCTCTTTTACATTCCTAGGAATATTTATTGTGTCTATAGCTTCAACTCTTTTGGGGTCAATTCTAATTCCATATTGAGACACAATATGGCCCAAGAGTTTACCTTCTCGCATAGAAAAGTGAGACTTTTTGGGGTTTAAAGACAAACCAAACTTGTGGCATTTCTTGAACATCTACTTGAGATGTATCAGATGATATTCATCAGATTTAGAAAAAATGGTTAGATCATCAAGATAGATAACCACAAATTTGTCTCTTTCACCAATGAAAGCGATATCCATATCCCGTTGGAAAGTAGCACCTGCATTCATCAAACCAAAAGGCATCTTATCATACATAAATGTACCCCAAGGGGTGGTAAAGGTTGTCTTTCCTTTATTTTGTTCGCATATGGAAATTTGATTGTATCCAGAAAATCCATCGATCATCGACATCCTATTTTCCCCAACTACTTTTTCTAAAACATGATCCATTTTGGGTAGGGGGTAATTATCTTTGAGGGAGGATTTATTTAGATTTATAAAATCTAAGGGAATCAGGCCCTTGGGGATCTGGTTATTTTTAAGAACGAGCATTTGATGATTCATAATTTTATCATGGAAATCTTGAGGATCCTCCCCTTCCTGCATGATCCAAATAGGATCATTTTGGTTTTCTTGGTCAGCGTGCATTTCAACAAACTCGTCTATTGATTCTAAAAATTTGTGAAGCTATTCATCATCCTCAAGGACTTTCCAATGTTGTATGTTATTCGGTATAGAAGGTTGGTGCCTCATTTTTATGTGGTACTTTAGTTTAAACGTAGTAGGAGGTGTGAATGTTGAGGTTGCCTTGGCTAACGCATCAGCCTGTTGGTTTTCAGTTCTAGGAATGAAATGAACTTCGACAGAGGAGAAGAAATTTTCGATCAGATCCCAGATGCAATTCCTATAGGACCTCAACCTAGGATTTTTGGCCTGGTACTATCAGTTTACTTGTTTTATGATTAGATCGACGTCACCAAAGACTTCGAGGTTTTTTATTTTCATTCTCCTGACAGCTTCTAACCCTAACACTAAGGCTTCATACTCACATACATTATTAGTGTGGTTCTCATTCCACTGTAATCTGTAGTAAAAGGGAATTACGAATTTATTATCGGGAGCCACCAGGAGTGCCCCAGCTCCAGCTCCAAAATAGGATGAAGCACCATCAAAAAACATCTTCCATACACCCGAGCTATATACATTTTCTTTTAATCCTTTTTTTTTCTATTTTTTCTTCTATACAACTTTCGTCTATACCTACTTCAAACTCATCATCAATAGATAATATACAATTTCCTAAATCTTGGTCGGAAATATATACAGGGTGGTTATTTGGGTTATGTGGATCACCTACCGTGAACGCAACCCTATTTTCTCTGTAAAGATACGTGTATTGTCCTCCAAATACTGGAATTGTAGCATATGTCATGTCAAGCTGGAGAGATCCCCCAAGTTTGGCACCCCATGACCTAGATAATAGCATACCATATTTAGGAGTGATATCGGTGACTACTACGTCTATGAGAATGCTTTTAGCGGTTATTTGTGTCAGATTGACCACCAGGTATTTAATCATACCTATGCATTTGACCTTTCTTGAATCAAATGAATATAAATCTCCATATGTCCTGATGATTTCGAGACCTAACTTCTCCATAATGGATTTTGGCATCACATTGTGGGATACTCCAGAATCTAGCATGCAGTTATGAAGTAGCTGGTCGAACAAGGTCAACGTGATATAGAAGGGGGCAACAATGTCTCTTGGACCTTCGAAATGTAGACCAAAAACTATGTTTGGCTTGTCATCCTCTAAGTTGATGACATCGGCTTGGATTTCATCTTCTAAAAGGCTAATCATCTTAGCAATTTGTTTTCTGTATATGGGATTTTTAGCCAGTTCAACAAGTGGAATATGGACTTTGATTTTATTTATTTTATTTTCTAGATTAAAATTTCCCAGGGCCTTGTTGCTTTCTATGTTTGGGGCCTCCATTCCTTTCTTTTCATCTTTTCTTTGTGCTACGGACTTGGTTTCAGTCACATGAACCTGTGTTTTCTCAACGGGTGTTCCTACTGACTTTGACTTGATAAGCTGCATGTCAGTGGTTTGGTTTTTTGCAGTTTTTTTCTTAGCAACCTTCGGAGCTGCTTCATTAGTTTCGCCCCTAACCAAAATATTTTTTTTGGGGCGGTTGGAAGACTCTTGTTCCTAGGTCTCAAATTATATTTCTCATGAAGTTTGGCTATTATATCATCTGCGATACCTTGATAGGACAAATCTTCAGAAGTATCGTTATTAACATTGTCTTTCGATCTAATCTCATTGTTTAAATATTTTTCGTAATCTTGCCTTGATAAATAGGGTGATTTATTATCATCGCCAAGATTATTTATATCCTCATCGAACTCTTCAAAATCTTCTAGGTCTTCTTATCCAATGAATTTTTCACTTTTGAAGGGGGTTGGAATTTTTTTATCCTCATTCTTTATTATTTTATGTGGGGCTTGAGGATTAGGATTCCTTCTAAAATCCTTCCTAGGAAAATGATCCCTTTTTATTTTTCTAATTTCATTTTTGAGATCTTATTTGAAATTTCTCTAATTACTTTAGCCATCTCGTCTATTTTATCTCCCAAGGACTTCCCCGATCTTGAGGACCCACCTTGTTCTTTGAATCTCCTATTTTCTTTGTTCCCGATTTCTATTTTTGCTTTTAATTTTCCTGATGCCATCATTTTCGATACAATCTCAAGAGCATCATCTTGCATTTTCGTGAGATATGTTGATTTCCTTTCTCTCAATAATAGGGAGAAATCAGGATCAAAGGCACCAGCACAATTCACCTTTGCTACGAGTTCAAAAGGTTTGACCTCAACTGGGATCTTATTATACAACTTGTTAAACCTTTGCGTGAACTCAAGAACAGATTCTGAGTTTTTCTTTCTAAGGGATGCAAATTCAGTTAGGTAATAGAGGTGGTACCTCCTCTCACCCCATTGTTTAATAAAAGCATTTTCAAGTTCTTCTTAAGATCTTAGAGATCTGTCTACTAAGGCTCGGAACCAGGTCCTCACCTGTCCTTCAAAAGTCTGAATGAGAAGTCTAGAATAGACATCTTCGTGTTCGATTATGAGAATGTCAACAAATTGGTCAAAGAAGTTTATATGTTCTTGAGCGGTCGAATCTCCTTCCCCTGTAAAATTGGGAAGGCTTTTCATATAATTTTTGGGTAGATCATCTAGGGGAACTGGTAGGAAAAGGGGGGCATATCTAGCAGCTACTTTAGAAAATATTCCAGGAAGCGGTGCTTGGCCGCCTGCTGGTCCTCCTGGGGAACCACCCCCAGCTCCAACACCTTCATGTGCAGCCATTGAGAGATTTGAGGCTGAAGCTCAGAATGTGTGAGGAGAAGACTCACGAAAATCTAGGGAAAATACCTCTGAAAAAGAGAACGTATCGTATGAGAGGGGAAGCGATATGGATCTCTCAAGTGTTTCCATAACGTTCAACTGCGTAAAATCAGGCTGACAAATAGTATGTATGGGTGAAATAATTTGTCTAAGGGATCTTCGTGATTTTAAAATATTTTCCAGATCAGAGATTAGCAAGGTCTACTTATCGTCCGGGTTCTTTCTAGTGTTCTTTCGGCTAATATCCAATTTACTTATTGTAGAGTCGCCAAGTGAAAAATAAAGGTAGCCTTAGAAGGTTTTCTATCTTTGTTCACTATCAAGGAAAGAAAGTGTCAATGTCATTCTTCCCAGGGAAAAGTTTCATTTCTTCGTTCCTTGGCAACGACACCAAAAAGATGTAGTTCCTGAGTTTATACTTTAAGGCTCTAAAGTATACCGTCAAGGCATCCGTAAAGGTAAAGGTAATTAAAGGGTAAGAATCATACTGAAGGGTAAATCAGAGTTGGTTTCTCAACTGCCTCTTTTTAGCTTCCCATTATTCTTGGATGTTGATATCTCTCTCGATAGCTGCCCATGAATGTTCTAATTCAACCCGATTAGTTGATGTTTGCATAATAGTATTAAACAGGTTCAAAGCAATGCTAGTTTGATATCAGAGGACATGTTCTATGTTGGGTTGTCTATTATTTAGGACAATCATGAAAAATAAAGTTTTATTTAGATATGAAAAGTTTGAAGATTTATTGCTTCAGTTTTTATGGGATGAAAAGAGAAAAAGAGTTTTGGAACTCAAAATAATAACATAATCACAGTTGAGGCTGTTTCCTGTACTTGAAACAATTTTGAGAATAGTAAAACAACAAAGTAACACTATTGAGAAAATATGAGGCTTTAATCATGAAAGAATCTCATATTGTAACAGGAGGCAAAGAGGAAAACAAGATTTCTAATGAAGTGTAAAATATAATCATTCAAATGACCTACAGGTCTTGAAACTGTTGATAGCAATCATAGAGGAAAAAAATGTAAATGATTTAATAACCAAATCAATTTCAAACTACAATAGATGTGTGAAATAAACTTATAGTTGATCATTCATTAGAAATACGTAAGAAGAAAAATATTGAAAAATATTGGAAATAGGGTAAAAGAATTCATAGCTTCAAGTTGACAGAATTCAAAATCTCGTCTGTATTATTTATATCACAGTGGATTGGAAAACTTTTTAATACAATCGTCTCTCTCCAAAACAAAAATCCTATTCTTAGTCTTGTGAAAATATATTTATACATGATCACCAAACATTTTTCCTGTTGGTGATTAACTAACTTCCTAAGACTAATGGTTACATGAATGAACAATGTCAAATCGTTTACATTTCTATTCTAACTGCTTTATTATTCCAATGATGAAAATCTTCAAAATAGTATTTCATGTCTGTGTTGATGAACCTCCTCCTTCTGATTTAAGACAACGAATACAATTTCCCAGAAACTATACTAAAACTCTGGGAGCTTATGGAATATCCTTTGCTTCAAATAAGAAAAACTTTCTCTGTAGTTTTGGCAGACGGTCTTTGATTATTTTTCTTGTGAACTTAATAGTTTGTAGTTTTAAGTTAGGCATTACTATCCATTTGTCAATTTGAGTGACATTAATTACCTTTATTTGTGGAATCTCTACCTGAATTTCTTCCAGATCCTCTTTGAATCTTAACTGATGCTTGACAATGTTAATTTCCCCTAACAACCCTGAACAATTGTTTTTTCCAATGTTCAATGAAGTTTTCTCTAAAAGGTCAAAACTTCCTTGACAGTTGTCATTAACTTCTCTAGTTATTCTTTTGTTTTCTGTGAGGTCTACCTCCCATACCTTGAGTATTACATCTCCTTTAATCTTCTCTGAAACAGATAGTTTTTTAGCCTCCCCGAAATCCTCTTTTGTTGAAAGAGCCACTGCTTTTCGGAAAGTTTCTCTGGATGATTTCACTTCTCTTTCTTTCTGGAGAATATTCTCCAAGGATTTACTTGTTTCCTGAAAGTAATTATGAACAAATTCCAGGTTGAAAAACACTCCCTGTTGTTCTTTTTCTATCTTCATATGTATTTCCAATACCTAGGCCTGGAAGATTTCAAGATCTACCACTTGATTTGAAATGGAATTAATCTTATCTTGTAATTGTTTATTTATTTCCTCTTGCTTTATAACCTGTTCTTGAGTGACCTATATTTTCTGATTTGCTTCCTCTAAGCTTGCTTTCAGTTTTTGAATCTCTTGAATGTCATTTAATCTAGCTTGTTCTAGACCCTTTTTTATCCCCCAATTGATATTTCTTTAAGTCTCCTTTAATTTATCCTATAGCTGAGCTATCATCTGATCTTTCTACTCCGACATAGTTGTCAAACTACCACAAAGTATAAATTTGTTGATGCTAAGTCTCCCATTGTGCCTGTTATCTCTGTAGTGAATTGTCTCTCTTTAAGTTTTTGTCCATCTATAATGATATTGTGCTTTTTAATCATCATATCTCCTCTTTAATGCATTTCTTGTTTTAGGATAGCCTTTCTCTTTTTACTGAAAAAATAATCGGAGGGAGGAATCTCATCTCTAGAAATAGGCTCAAGATCACTTACGTATAGAGTTCCCTCTTGGGGGTTTCCATAAGTAGACTTCAATGGAGTCAAAGAGGTAATGGGACTTCCAAGTCCCATCGATGTTGTTCCTCCTACTTTTTTGGGAATATTCTTAGGGATTTTTGAGGGTATTTTCAGATCCTTACCCTTCGCTGCCTCTGATTTTTCTGTCTGAGGAATTTCTTTTTCTTGTGAAGGCATTTCAATCTCCTTCATTTTTTCCCTTGTATTTTCTTTATCTTGTATATCTATTTCAAAGCCTGGAGGAGGCCCTTCCTACTCTAGAGGAGGGGTCGTGGACTCACCCTACAAGATCTTTGGCAAACAACTTCGCCTGTGACTTTGGAAAGAAATGAAACCAATCTAAAAGTCGGGTGATAAGGCCCGTACCCTATTCAATACCTCATAAGTTTTAACCTCCTTGAATATATCATCATAAATAGATTTTTCATGTTCATAAGCCTTCATATTACAATGCATCAAATGTTTGCTTACTAATTGATAAGGGTCATGCTTTCTGTGTTCAATATCTACCATTTTTATCTCTTCTAATGCTTCGGCTTCCACTTTAGAATGGCCTAGGTTTAGTAATGAAAATTTCCCGACATACACAGGGAAGATTGGCCAGGATTTATTTTGAGCTTCCCTTAGCTCTCTTCCAATACCACCTTTCACTATTTGATATGCTACCTCCCTCGATACTAGTCTGTCCGGGAGGAATTTCGAAAGTGCGTGAGGGGGGATTGAGGAAACATAAATCCTAATGTAAGAGAAGTTTTCATCAACAAACCAATCAGCTATTGCTTTGAGATTTTCTGAGACTGGCTCAGAAATGCCAGGGGGTTCACAGCCATAAAACATTTTATGCATTGGAATTACTACGAAATGAAAAATTTCATAAAACGCATTCCTAGCATTTTTTTCCCATAGCACAGAGTGATACTCGTGAATGGGCTCGAGACAGGTTATGTTCCAACTCCAATTCATCAGGGGAAAAGGAGTCATGAAGCAGACTGCATCCATAATGTACGCTGACATGTAGGTCACTGGCTGACCTTTAGATTTTGCAACTCTATAATTTGAAACTTCTTGAGCTAGGTTATCAGACAAAATATTACTCCAGTTAAAAGTGTATCCTTCTAAAGATTCTTCTAAAAAGGGCACCCATTCTACAGGAAAATGGCAGGGATTCTTTTTCCCAAAAAGTCTACACAGCATAATGGCTACATAAACCATGTACTCGTTAAAAGATGTTGTGGAATAAACCCCATGGGTATCGGCCCTAAACTTTGATGGACATCTCAACCATTCTCTAATTAAATCGGGATAAGTTCGGTCTGCCTCAGTACACTCCTTCCTTTGAAATTTAGCTAAAAACTCATCATTATAAGTGTACTTAGGATTTGGTGAGAGTTTATACATTACTTGTATATGTTCTATCCTGAATGAGCCGACAACGACCCCTTGATCATTTAAAATGCTTCTTGTTGGGATATAAACCTTTTCCAAGGCCCAATTGATCATGTCGTTGTATGCTATAAGACAAGGGTGCGTTGCGATCTTATGAAGCTCTGATTCTACTACATCCTGGAAGTGATTCTCGGAATCAGTAGGAGAATTCTTGATTTCCTAATCTACGAATTCAGATATTTGTGTCCAGGATTTAATTGAGTCGATGGCGTGTGGTGTAGTGTCAAATATGATATCCCCTTCTGGGTTGTGCATCTCCTCTGTATCTTCACTCTTCTTCGATGCTTTCTTCAGTGCCATGACTTTATGTTAGATGGAAAACCTATCACAAAAAAGGAGTGTATGAGCTCGGTTGAATGCGTCTTACGCTTGATAGTATGAAACATAATATGTTGTGAAACACAGAACTTTAAACTCTCTTTTAATTCATTTAACGATGTAGGTACTATCGCAGCTGAAAATAATTCAATACATTGAATGCAGTGGATGTTTACTAAGATACGCATTAGTGTCACATATCATCAGTTATCCTTTATTAAAGTGGCCACATTTTGGTGCTTTTGATTTCAAATTTCGAAAAACTCATTCGATCAGAAAACGAAGCATGAACTAACCTAAAAAGTTTGATTGTCATTAATCATGCTTCCAAAATGGAATTAATTTAGACTAAACATGGATTAGGAGTCGAGACTTCGTGTTTCAGGATTTTGGGGATTGTGTTGGCAAGAGGTATGTTATCACTGAATCCCAAATTTCGAAATTGAGAAATCACGACAAGTTTAAATTAGGACTTAACTTCGTTCTAGAAAATTAATTAATCAATATTAAACCCGCTTTGATTTTTTTGGGATTTCGTGGATCGTGTTGACAAAAGGTATGTCATCGATGAATCTCGATTTCCGAAATTGCGAAATGATTAACTTAAGCCTTAAATTTTCTTATTAATGAATTAATTAATCAGGATTAAGGACTAACCTCCAAAAATGAATTAATTTAGACTAAACATGGATTAGGAGTCGAGACTTCATGTTTCAGGATTTCGGGGATTGTGTGGACAAGAGGTATGTTATCGTTGAATCCTGATTTCCGAAATTGCGATATGATTAACGTAGTCTTTAATAATTAGTAACTTTCATATTTCGGGAAATCGGGGATCGAGATTCCACGATTGGAAAAGCATTAAAAGATATGTTCTCAGTAAACCCCGAACCCTGAAAAAACCTTTAAAAGTTAGTCTTAACTTCTTTAGGATTTAAGCTTTTCATGATTTAAAAAATAAGCTTTACAGAAAGCGCATCGGGACTTTTATAACATTTTTGGTTTTTTGCCTTTTATTATTTGAAGAATAAATCTTTTCGGGATTTCGGTACCGGCCTTTTGGAAATGATAGTGAGGATTATGCTTTATGAAAATCCGAAACCCAAAAAAGGAGGGTTTTAGTTTTGAAGATAAAAAACTTAATAAATGTTTCAACAATGCTTATGTTTTTAATCAACATGTTAAGGGATGCATAATGTGGGATCCCACTACCCACAAAATCATCTTGGATAGAGATGCAATGTTTGATGAATCTCCTTTTATAAAATCAAACATAGTAAAATATGAAAGGTTCAAAGAATGACCAGTAGTAGAAGGGTGTTTGGAAGGTATTGATTTCCATGAAGGTTTCTCTCTAGTTGTTAAAATCTTGTTTCTATTCATGTTGTGTTAGCACTAGTTGTGTTAGTACAACTAGATGTTAAAATTGTTTTACATGGAGTTTTTTGGATAAGGGGATGTATATGGAACAACTAGATTGGTTAGTTAAGGATCCCAACATAATATTTGTTTGCAAACTAAAGAATCATTGTATGGCCTGAAGCATTTCAGACAAATGGTACAAGATGTTTTATTCCTTCATGGTGAGCCAAATTTTACAAGAAGTGAGTTTAACCATTGTGTTTATGGTATATTCATTATCTTGGTGTTATGTGTTATGCTTGTTGCAAGCACAAACATGGTTGAGGTCAACAGGTTGGCTCAGTTTGTTAGGACATTTGTTATGAAGGATATGGGAGCAACAAAATAAATATTGGGCATGGAAATACACAGAGACATGAAATATGGTAAGCTTGGTTATCACAATAGAAGTATGTGGTGAAGATACTCACGAAATTCAGTATGAATAATGTGAAACCAATAAAATCCCTTTGGATTTCCATTGTAAGTTTTCTTCGGGTTTATGTCCTAACTAATGAAGAAGAAAAGGGTTATATGTCTAGAATATTATATGTTAGTAGAAAGTTTGATGATTGCGATGGGAAATGGTCAACATTTCACATGCAATTGGTGTTTTCAGTAGACACATGGCAAAACCAGGTAAAGAGAATGGAAATGGGTGCTTCAAACATAGAAGCACAAGTATCACCTATAGTGATTGCAGTGATTTAGTATGTGGTTGTGATTCATGAGATTTGGACAAGAGGAGACCTACCTCAAGTTATGTCTTGAAAGAATGCAAGGATCTATTGGGTAAGTTTAGACAAGTATAGGATGAGGTGTTATTTGGTAATCAAAGTGTTTTTCATTTGAATAATAGTCTAGCGTATCAAAATGGACAAGTGCATTGATTTATAAGACAGGTTACTAATGGAGGCAGAATGGTCCATACAGGAATGAATCAGGAATACATGTTCACGTAACAGTACTGTTAGAGACATTGTGGAGTTGTGGTGATTTTTGGCTTCTCTTGGCTTGCAAGAAAGGTGATGAATAAATTTGGGCATGATATATTAGGTAAATTGTTGTCAAGGTGGAGATTGTTGGAAACATGCCAACGAATTTTCCATGTGGTCACATGCACATGCATGCAACTATATTTAGATTGTGCATGCATGCACTCTTCCGTGAACAAGTTGTGTATCTATTTGATCTATTTATGATCATTTCATGTAACTGTGTGATAGATTTTATATATATGATCATACCCATAGAGGTGAAAGTGCAATGCAGTGTAGTGTGTGAGAAAGACACAATATTGTGGAGTGCGGTGTGTGTGTAGAGAGGAGAGGATGGTTGTATGCCTAGGTTGGATATTGTAATTCTCTCTTGAATAATAAGAATATTTATTATCATTTCCCACAGTTTTTCCTGTATTGGGTTTCCACGTAAATCACTATGTCAATTTGTGATTGTTGTTCTCGGTTTAATCTTGGTTTTATATTCTTTGCTTTTATAATCTTGTTATGTTTTTGCTTCTGCTGCCTAACAACATTCTAATTTGTGAGAATATTTGAAGTGGTTTTGGAAGGATCTAATTAGCTCATTGAATGATCTCTCATGACATTGGAGAGAGATGGATATTCCAGAGCTCACAGGGATCCATATCTTTTGAGGCAAGGGCCACTATTTGAAGGAAGCCAAAAGGAGGAACAAAACCAAACATGAATGACCCGAATTTATGAGCAGAATGAAATGAATACATATTATTAACAAGTTATTAACACAAAATAACAGAGGTACAGTAAAAATGGTTTTCTATTCAATAAGGAAATAAGATGAAACTGTAAAATGCAGCGGAAACAAGCTTGCTGGAATGGTGGTGGCTTATCTCTGAGAAGAGATGTGACGATTGCACTCATTCGCAAGAATATGATTACAATGAGGATCTGAAGGAATTTTTACAATAAACAGGAATGAAAAAAACCCCAGATATCCAAAAACCTAACCCTAGGAGATGAAGCACCAAAAGTCATGTGGGCCCCGTTTGGGTAAGTTAGTACATCAACTTCCTGGAGTCGTAACTTTTACATACGATCTATGTTTTAGTTGTATGATAGCCCATTGGAAAGTTATAGCTGAGGAGATTCATTTTGGGGGAAATATTAAAGGAAATTACACATTTCTCCCCGTTTTTCCAAAAAGCATCGTTTAGGGCCTCAAAACGGCTCCGGAAGTGAAAAACTGCTAAAAATAGTAAATTACCAACATTGCCAAAAAATTGTTTTGAGCCAGTTGGAAAATGTGGGTGGCCACCGATATCCACCTGGATCAATTCTCCCTCCTTAGTAATAAATGGTCTCCATTGTGTTAAGTTCCCCTATCAGATGAGGAAAATTCTGAATTTGGGCCTGGGTGAGCCACTTGCCTTGGTCCAGGAGCTACCCTGCTTTGATGACTCGATAAAGCTGGATCCTTTGCTGTTGATTTCCCTTGATATGTGTGTCAAAAATATGATCATTGGATTCCTATTGTATGCAATCGGGGTTGATCATTGTTGGTGTCAGTTGTTCTGCTACTTTTGAGGTGTCCAATAATGGTGGGAAATAAGGGCAAAGGAGATCCACGTTGAACACTGGGTGTAGGCCAAGGAAATGAGGAATGTTGAGCTCAAAGGAATTATCCCCCACAACCTTGGTGATGGTGTACAGTCCATAACGAAGTGGGCAAAGCTTTCGATGGGGTCCTGAAAGGATTTATTTCTGCAAGTGAAACCAAACTTTGTCGCCCACCTGAAACTTATGTGGCACCCGATGTTGATCATGGCACTGCTTGTACTTGTCATTGGACTTATGTAGGATATCCTAAACCTGTTAGCAGATGTGTTGGATCTGCTCAATCAACTGAGTGGCTTTGTTAGCTTCAGTTGGAGTAGGAGATGAGTCGGTTGAGACCGCAAGGGAAAGTGAAACAACTATGGGACCCAATGGTTGGAATCCCAACCCCACCTGAAAGGGGATATGTCCGGTTGAGCTATGTAGGGATCAGTTGTAGCTATGTTGGACATAGGGAAGTCTCTCATTCCATGTGTGAGGGTTATTTTAATTATACAAGTGAAGGATATGCACAATCATTTGATTTACGACCTCGGTTTGGCCATCGGTCATGGATTTGGTGAGCTTGGTGTCCAACAGTGACCAGAGGCTCGACCATAATGTGCTGATAAATCAGTTGTCCTAATTTGGGACAATGGTTTGTGGGATTCCAAAATGTACCCAAACTCGTTCAAAGAAGAGCTTGGCAATGGCCTCTGTTGTGATTCTCTTCTTGTAGGCAACCAGAATCACCATCTTAGAAAAGTGATCAAAACCACAAAAACAAAGTCATTTCCCCGCTTGGTGGATGGGAGGCCCAACATG
>SNQJ01S0010484.1:64442-77698 GCA_010110895.2 Picea sitchensis
CGCCCTTGAATCAATACACATCCTCCAGCCTCCGTCTTTCTTTGGACTGAGTACTGTTGGAACAGCACATGGACTCAAGCTTTCTCTGACCAACCCTTTGTCCATCAAATCTTGGACTTGTCTTCTGACTTCTTCATTCTCTTGCGGCATCAATCTATACACTACTTTGTTTGGTAAACTAGATCCTAGTATGAGATCAATATGATGACTCACACTTCTGATCGGTGGCAATGAACGAGGTAATTCGTCCACTACTATATCAGCAAACTCTTCTAGCAGTCCCTGAACCTATTCTGGTAAATCATCCACTCTCGTGCTGGTCAAAACAATCCTCGGTTTTCTGACCACAAAGAATTGCGGTTCTTCCTTCTTCTTTACCTCAGTAAGAAGTTCCTTCCCACTCATGAGAAGTACAGTATTACTTACTTCCGGTTTCACTTCCTTATCCTTGATTGGAAGCAACATGTGAGTTCTCCCATTCTTTTCAAGGGTGTATGTGTTCATTCTCCCATCATGAATCACATTTCTGTTATATTGCCATGGTCTACCCAACAATAGATGACAAACATCCATAGGAATAACATCACACAATATTCTATCATTATATCCTCCTATCTTGAATTCAACTAAACATTGTTTAGTGACAGTTACCTGATGTCCCTTCTGCAACCACGAAATTTTGTATGGGCTTGGATGTTCACTCGTCTCCAGCTCCAACTTTTCTACCATCTCGGTTGAAATGATATTATCAGTGCTTCCACTGTCTACAATAACCTTGCATACCCTGTCCTTGTTCTTGCAAGCAGTTCGGAAAAGTCTACTCCGTTGGACTGAACTCTCCACCTCTTTCTCAGGTGTCAAAAGAGCTTTTAGCATCATCAGCGATCTTTCGCCTTCAGCGTCTTCTGCCTCAACATCCCGCCTCTGCGCTTCGATGATGTGAGATTCTCCTCCATCTGTCTTTTTATCTGGACACTCATAAGACTTATGCCCATTCTTTCCACATGTGAAGCATTTAATCACTCCACCTCTTCCTCCTCCTCTACCTCTAGTACAATGAAAAGTATTATTATCAGCATAATCCCCTCTCTGCTCATTATGTTGTCCTCTCTGCTCAACATATTTCCCTCACTGTGAGGTTCCACCTCTCTCAGTTCAAATCTGAGGTTTCTTCCAGTCTTCCTTGGGCTTTTGATTTCTGTCCTGGGCAACTGATTTGCCTCTGGGATGACTTCTGCCTTGGCCTCTTTGACTCTGCTTTTGGCTCAGCTTCTCCTTAGCTTTCAAAGACAATTGATAAGCATCTTCCACCATTCGGATGGTTAACATGCTCATCTTATCCTGGATATCGTATCTCAGGCCATTCATGTATCTGGAAACTTTCTCATCATCGCTCTCCCGATGACCTGCCCTGATGTTCAGCTTGTAGAACTCTTTAGTGTACTCCTTCACTGACATCGGCTTTTGTCTCAGGTTCTGCATCCTCCTGAACAAAGTGATCTGATAGTCTCTGGGGATGAATTTTTCTTTCATCTTCATAATCATCCTATCCCAGCTCTTGATTTTTTTCTTGCCCTTGCAGCGTCTGTCAGCTTGTAGTTCATCCCACCACAATGCTACATGTCCCTTTAATCTAGTGACAGCATGCTTGAACTTCTTGTCCTCTTCGACATCTTCGTAGTCGAAGTATGTGTCTAAATCTCTAATCCAGTCTAGAAGCTCCTCTGCATCCAAGTTTCCTTCGTAAACTGGAATGTCCATTTTCTCTTTTGCACCCATTCTTGCAATAGCTTTGATTAGACGTTCATTCGTTGCATCCTCGACTGCAACTTCTTCTTCATGCTCAATTTCAACTTCATCTTCGGAATCACTAAGATCCCCAGCACTAGTTGTATGCCTTTGTGTTGTCTCCATGTCTTCAAGTCTAGCTAGTAAGTCACACATCTCTCTCTCCATAGCTGGATCAGTCATCTGCCTGCCCCTTCTTCTTGGCATTTCCCTCTCCTCTGGATCGGGTGATTGCCTATCCCTTCTCCTTGGCGGCATGGTGAATCCTTCCCTTCTCTACTACAAAAAACAAATACTCTTTCTGGGCTCTGATACCAAACTGACGCAGCCTGTGCTCGCAAGCACGTCCGCTCACAGGATCTTCCTCTTCCTTCGGCCCGAAGAACTCTAAGGTCCTTCTATTTCCCTATCGGGAAATATACACCCACAGTAATCCTCGTGGGATACCCCTTCTTACCTATTGGGAGATCGGACTTCGCAACTCGACGAATCCTAAGGTCGAACTTTGGTTTCACGAATCACCGAAACTCGACGTAAGTCAACGCTGACCTTTTCTGTCTCCTATCGGGACTTCCACTATCGCGATTTCGGCACTAGCAATGTCAAGGAACTTGGTTCCCTGACTCCTGATACTCGATACGCTGAAACTCCGATGAGCTCGCGCTTTGACCTTTCAACAGCCCTGTCACATCTATCGGGACTTCGGAATTCGCGGGATCGCGAATCCTGATGTCAATGTTTCGGGACTTCTCGCTGCGAAAACCCGAAATGGTGTGCCACCTATCCACTAGCCAACTCCGCTATGGCCCCACACTATCCTTTTGGCTGTCGGTATATCGCGTTTTGCGATATAGCGATTCTCGTTGCAGTATTCACGGGACTTCAACCCATGAAACCCCGATGCGCGATGTCACGTGTGAATCCGACGGTCCTTTATGGCTCAGATCAACGGTCCTGTCCCTCTTGAGATTTTAACCTCTTGGGATATACCTGCAGTATCTCCCCTGCACCTCTGTGGGATCTAACGACTCACGAGATGTCGCGAATCCTCCTCGGAGAATTCTGACCGTCCGTTCTTCCTTGGTGATTTCCACGAAACACACCAAGTATTCCTCCTCGAAAACCTATTCGCCTGTGCACAAACTTGCAATGCCTATTTGACCACTTCATGGCACAAGCTCCCTGTGCTTCTCTTGACAATTTCTCGAAGGTTTTATGTCTCCTGATCTTTTCCACGGCTTCAATTCCTCAGAAAGAAACCCTCTTGCTCGCACTCCTTGCGGAAACCTTCAAACTCTTTCAAGTTCTTGAAGACTTCAATTCTGCGCCCATCTTCAGCAGCAGTCCCTCAAATAATTCATTCCAGTCCACAACCCTGAAAATTTCCTTGGCCTGCGCACTCCTTGCACGGCTCCTGTGACCCAATTCCACTCTTGGGTGAATGAGAACAAAGGTTAGACTATCTGATCCTTCTGTCGACGCACTCCTTGCGGACACCTTCAACTGCACTCCTTGCAGGAATTCTTGCTCAAACAAAAAAACAATTGAAACTCATTCTACTTCCTCTCAGACTTCAAATTCAAATATGAAATCATATACACAACATAACAGCAAATGCATAACAAGAAGTAAACATTCATGAGCATATAAATCAACATTCATACACAGAGAACAACACAGCCATGAATCTGAATCAATTCCTTCTATTAATCCAAATATCTTTACATGGGTGTTCTTACACAGCTCTCTGCATGCTCTCTTCTATGCTCTCAGATAATGTTACAATGATACAAGAGGGTGTCTATATCTGTTTTCCCTCCAGCTCCTAAAAACTGTCTAATCTAGAATTTAATTCTATCTACTTGCATTAACTATTTTAAATGCCTTCATCTACCTAAGGACGAGAGCGACTCTCTCAAGGTCCATTACATTCATACAAGTGCACCTATATTTAATTGTGCCATTTATGTTTGGCGCATCAACTTCAAGGGAAAATTCAAAAATTTTATGCTGGCTTGTCCAACTGTCCTTCACTTCCACGCTGGCTCGCTTGATGTGGGTGATGCTCCTGCATCATAATGTACAGAAAATAAAGATTACTTAGCATATCAAGAAGAAGAGGTTTTTCCCTTTATGGGTTTCCTTAGGAAATATCTGTCTCTATATATTTCATGTGTGTGATTGATGTTGAATATTCTATTTCTTACTTCCCTGCATTATTTTGATCGTCATTGAGTGTTTTGTAAAGAGTTTAAAATGGGCATAATTGTTTAAGCACAATTGTTATTGTGCTTAAACNACAATTGGTATTAGATCTGGTTCCTTTTATTTAAGGGTAGATCCTAGAGCTTAAACATGAATAGACATGAAGTAAAGTCAACCAATAAGGCCCCCCTGTTCAATGCAACAAACTTCACCTTTTGGAAAGTTAGGATGAGAACCTACATAATGGCCCTAGGTGTAGATGTCTAGGATGTGGTAGAGATTGGTTATGTAAAGCCAGTTGTACTAGCTTCTAAGGATGACAAGCTAGAATTCAGCTTCAACTCTAAGGCTATGAATTATATTTTAAGTGGGCTTGTAGAAACAAAATTTGTAAAAGTTATGCACTTAGAATCTATCAAATAAATGTGGGACAAACTCATCAGTAGTTATGAAGGTAATGAGAAGGCAAAGGATGCCAAGATTCAAACCTATAGATTATAGTTTGAAAAACTAAAGATGAAAGAGGATGAAACTATTGAGAAGTACTTTCTGAGATTTGAAGAACAAGTAAATGCAATGATAGGACTTGGTGAAAAAATTGAGGATGTCTCTTTAGTTCATAAAATTTTGAGATCTCTCCCAGATAGGTTCAACCCAAAGGTCTCTGTTATAGAAGAACTTAATGATCTAAAAGCTCTGTTTATTGACCAACTCCTAAGAACTCTGATTTCCTATGAAATGAGGATATGTAAAGATAAACCCACCTCTAGAGAAGCATCATTTATAACATATAAGAATGAGGATTCCGAGCCTGATGAAATTGAAGCAAAATTTGTGAGAAGACTAATGAAAGGATCAGGAAAATAACAAGGAAAATTTCCCTTCAAATGTTTTAACTGTGCAAATATAGGTCACTTTGCATATAAGTGTCCACACAAGAAACATGATCATAATTCTTAAGGTGAAAAGAAGTACAAACCCAAGAGATGTGGTAAAAAGAAACGTTTATTTGTAAACAATGATGACTTTTTAGAAGACACAGATAGTGACTCTTCCTATGAAGATAAGATTAATTACTTTATGCTTATGTCCAAAGAGTATTATTATAATAAAATCACAGGAAGTGATGTTGACAATGAAGAAGATGTGGTTGACTTGGAAGGAGAACTGATCAGTGCTCTAGAAGAAATTTCTAGACTCAGATCTAAGAATAAGAAGAAAAAACAATTGTTGATACAGTTCGAGAAAGACAATAAAAAACATGATGAAGAATTTTCCCTGCTAAAAGTGGAATTAGAAGAGGCAAAGAAAATATAGGACATTCTGAAACAACGGTTATTAAAAAAAAGGGCAATATGTGAAGCCTTGGAAGAAGAGGTAGTAAAAACCAGAAAAGAGATGGAGAAGTTTAAAATATTGTATCTACAAAATATTCCAAGCATTAAAGCCACAACAGAACTAAATGACATTCTAAGAAAATAAAGAACTCCTTTGTTGAAGACTGGTGTAGGTTATGTAAATGGTTCAAGTAGAAAACAACCAGAAAGCAAAGAGTCAGTAAAGATGATCAAGTCCCAAGTCAGCAGACAATCAGACCATGAGAGTACTCTGTCACCAAAAGCTAATAAAGACAAGATGATCCCTAATAAAAAACAAAGAGATCGGAAGTTGGAGCAAAAAATTCCAAGAAGAAGGCCATCCTTCAGGTACCAAAATTTCTTCCATGGTTACTATTTCTAATGTTCTAATTTTGGTCATATGATTGTAAATTGTCAAATTAAGTTTAGAAACATGTAACTGAGGAGGTCAAGAAATAAACAATATTTACAACATAGAACTAAGAAGCCAATTAATAGACAACGTAGAACCACTCACTTTGACCTACTGAACAACGAGCTCAAATGTTATAATTGTCATAACTTCAGCCACAAAGATGTAAACTGCCATCTGAAGTACAAGGCAGATCCAAGGATAAATCGTTTAGGTATAAATGCCACCACATTGAAAAAGAAAGATAGTGAAAAATGCGGTCTAGTAATTTCAACTCAAAAACAAAAAGACCCCTGGTATATAGACAATGGATGTTCCAAGCACATGACTTGAGACAAGGATAAGTTTATGTCTCTAAGTAAAGTCAAAATAGGAAATGTAACCTTTGGAAATGATGAACCAAGTAAAATCAAAGGTAAAGGGATGGTGAGTCTGAGTAATGATAAAGGAAAATCCTAGGATGTTCTGCTTGTAGATGGGCTGAAATATAATTTTCTTAGTGTAATTCAAATGTCTGACAAATTATGTGAAGTGGTGTTCACTTCCAATGATTGTAAGATAAAGTCTGTAAACTCAGGTCAAGTGGTGGCTAAAGGCATAAGGAAAAAAAATAATGTATATGTGCTGAAAGAAGATAAAGAAGAGTGTCATCTAAGAAAACATGATGAAATTTGGTTATGGCATAGGAGACTTGGACATCTAAACTTTCACCACTTAATCAATCTCAAAAATATTGAGGCAGTAAAATATCTTCCAAGAATATCAAAACCACAAGACTCTGTGTGTAAACCCTGCCAAGTAGGAAATCTAACCAAAAAAGAGTTTAAATCCAAGATCTCTACTTCAACAGAGAAACCACTCCAATTAGTTCATATGGATTTGTGTGGACCATAAATATATGAAGGCACATGGAAGGAAAACTACTTTATGTTGATCGTTGATGATTACTCCAGACTTACTTGGGTTTCTTTTCTCAAAGAAAAAGCTGAAGTATTTTAGAAATTTAAAATATTTAAGGATTTAACTGAGAATCAAATAGAAAAGAGGTTAAAGGAAGTAAGATTAGACAGAGGAGGAGAATTTATGTCAAGTGATTTCAAGGAATCCTTTGATAAACATGGGATCAAGAGAGAATACAGAATCCCAAGAACTCCACAACAAAATGGAGTAGTTGAAAGGAAAAATAGAACAGTTCAGCAAATGGCCAGTTCAATGATGAATGAGAAGAACATTGGTCAACCTATTGGGTAGAAACAACACACACAACAATACATATTCTTAACAAAGCCCACCTCAGACCACATAATGACAAGACACATTATGAACTATGGTATGGAAGACCTACTTCAATCAAACATTTCAAAGTCTTTGAGAGTAAGTGCTATAGAAAGAATAATAATGAAAACCTTGGAAAGTATGATTAAAGAGCTGATGAAGGCATCTTCTTAGGATATTCTACCAATAGTAAAGGATATAGATGATTTAATAAAAGATTGCATAAATTAGTTGACTGCATTGATTTAAAGGTTGATGAAGGAGTTCCAGTAAGAGAGGTGAGAAATATTGAGTCTACTACAAAGGAAACAGCTGACATTGAATATGAACAGGTCTAAGAATCATATGGAGAAGAGACACCCAGACAAAAAGAGTCAAGAGAACAATTAACATCAAATACTTCCTCCAGAATTACTCAAAAGAATCATCCTGAAAGTCAGATAATTGGTGAGAAAGACAAAGGTGTACAAACCAGGAGAAGGATAATCAAAGACATTGAACAATATCATATGGCCTTCATATCCATGGTGGGACCCAATAACTTTAATGAAGCCAGTAAAGACACAAATTGGTTAAAATCAATTAATGAGGAACTGGACCAGATTGAAAAGAATGACACCTGGGAATTTGTTCCTAGACCAACAAATAAAAATGTAATAGGATCAAAATGGGTCTACAAAAATAAGATGAGTGAGAAAGGAAATATTGTAAAATAAGGCTAGATTTGTTTGCAAAGGATATGCTCAAATAGAAGGACTGGATTTTGATGAAACATTTGTGCCCGTAGCAAGATTAGAAGCTATCGGAATGTTCCTTGCATATGCTTGTCATAAACAGTTTAAAGTATATCAAATGGATGTCAAATCAGCTTTTCTAAATTGAGATCTAAAAGAAGAAGTCTATATGGAACAATCAGAGGGTTTCCAACTGTCTGATAACCCTGACTTTCTCTACAAGATGAAGAAAGCCTTATATGGGTTGAAACAAGCTCTTTGTGCCTGGTATTAAAGACTAGATAAGTATCTTCAACAAAAAGGGTACAAGAGAGGAATAGTTGAAAAAAATCTATATATCAAAACATAGGGTAATTATTTTCTCTGTTGGTCTATGTAGATGACATCATCTTTAGAAGCAATAATTATTCATTGGTCCAATGGTTTTCTTCTACCATGCAGTCTGAATTTGAAATTTCTATGATAGGGGAACTGCCATTTTTCCTTGGTCTACAAATTACTTAGAGGTCTGAAGGATTATTTCTTTCTAGGGAGAAATATCTAAGAGAAATGTTGAAAAGGTTTCAAATGGAAGATTCCACACCTATGAGCACACCTATGGTCACTGGATGCAAATTAAGAAAGGATGATGACTCACCTGGTGTTGATCAAAGTTCATATAGGTCTATGATAGGAAACCTATTGTACATCACAACATCCTATATAGACATAATGCATGTTGTTGGAATGGTAGGAAGGTATCAGGGTGCACCTAAATAGAGTCATTTGTTAGCTGTCAAAAGAATATTTAGATACTTGAAAGGAACAATGGGCTATGGCCTATGGTATCCTAGGAATCAGAATTTTCAACTATCAGTCTATTCAGATGTTGATTGGGATAAATGTGTGGATAAAATGAAAAGCATGAGTGGAGGTGCATTATTCTTAGGAGATTCCCTTGTATCATGGTTAAGCAAGAAGAAAGGTTCCATTTCCTTATCAACTATAAAAGTTGAATACATTGCAGTTG
Source organism: Picea sitchensis (assembly GCA_010110895.2). Classification (NCBI taxonomy): domain Eukaryota; kingdom Viridiplantae; phylum Streptophyta; class Pinopsida; order Pinales; family Pinaceae; genus Picea; species Picea sitchensis. The sequence goes on from SNQJ01S0010484.1 coordinate 73,224, forward strand.
CCACTTGTTGTACCCAAGTATTGTGGATGATTCAGACACTTGCAGACTTGGAGGTAAAATATACTACACCGATCCCAATTCATTGCGATAATACCATTGCAATCAGTATGTCAAAGAACCCTGTATTTCATTCCAAGACCAATCATATACCCATCAAGTATCACTTCTTGAGGGACTAGGTGACCAACACTATTGTTTCTTTGCATTATATTCCATCCAAATATTAGATTGTTAATATATTCACTAAACCTCTTGCAAAATCTCAGTTTGAGTATCTATGACAGAATTTGGGCGTGACCCCATTATCAACCTAAGGGACTCCATCATGTCAGGTGTTAATGAATGCAACTATAGGAGACATCCTCAAGATTACAAACCTGTGAGATGTGGAATATAGAAGCTATCTGAAGTCTTACCCTCAGCTTACAAAACTGAGAGAAAGCCCCTAATAAAGGGTTTGTGGTTCCAGTCTGGGACAGGGGATAGGAATGTATATGGCCTCCTCCATGACACAAGAGAGAAGAAATATAGATTATTATCCAATGTAAGAGCAATCTATTGAGTTAGGGAAATCCCGAAAAGCGTTGGGCACATCATCATGAGAATAAGAACGAAGATGATGTGATGGCATCCTTTGAATATAAGTAGAGTTGATGTGAAGACTCCATATGATCCTCCTGTTGGTGGTAGTGAGAAAGAAGATCTGTAGAGAAGACATGACTATGGATGAGCATAAGTGCACGTGTGAGGAACTAGCTCATCTGTGTAATATAGTGACTCAGGTCTACGACATCCCTATGGATGTGGCCCCTAGTGGATGAGCACTAGTGGGTTTATCAGATCCTTTTCTATATATATTGTTCAAGAGTCGGACCTACCTATAACCCTAGTTATTGTGTAAAGGGTACAGTTTGGCCCTATCTTATTATGTCTAAATATAAATTGTAAAAGATAATTAATAGTAATTATTATAATAATAATAAATCAATATGTCTAAGCGAAGTCGGTCCTATTGTGACAATAGACACTTTAGTTTATAGGAAAATTCTAATCTAAGTAAGAGGAAATATTTCATTTGTAGACACACACTCACTCGTAAGTTTTGGAAATTTCAGCAAGTACACTTCTTGGTCAAAGTTGCGTACCTCTCTTGGGCACTAGGGTTTCTAGGTTTTGTGCACCCTCTTGTGTGCTAGGATATTCTTGGTGGTAAAGTTATTTCTCTTGAATATTATAGAAAAGTATTTGCCTGGGTTTTTCTCCCTTGTTTGAGAATGGTTTCCCAAGAAACATCTTGTGTTCTTGTGCATGGTGCATCTTCATGTGATCTTGGTTGTTGCAGCATATATGGTTATGATTAATTATTAAAATGGAAGGAACTTCATGCTTAACCTAATGCTACGAAAAAATAACATGGTGTCAGATCATAGGTCTTGAAAGAACCCATTGCACAAGCAGTCTTCACAAGCCAAAGGAAAAGTGCCACTATTGTCGTACAAGAAAATTAGTGATTTTTATTGAAGAAGAGTTCCAGCCTCAAAACCATCTAGAAAAGTGCACCCTAACCCAAGGAACTCCTTGGCACCTTCAACACACCTTTTCAATGTGTAGATCTCCTGGAAAGTGAAACCCTAGTTTTCACAAAGTACCAAAAGTACCAGAAAACCAGAAGTACTAGAGTACCAGAAGTACCAAAAAACCAGAAGTACCAGAAAACCAGAAGCACCAGTCGATAAATCTGTTGGTCAAGTTTGAGGGGGTAAAATTTGGATTTTCATAAATGTGACTGCACGAGCTTACTCGCCTCAGCTCAATGCATTTATCCCCTATATCAAAATTAGGTTTTCCTCATAAAACCCTAAGTTGCAGTTTCAGAATCAATTGCAGTATTAGTTGAAGTATCATTTGTTGTACCAGTTGCAGTCACCCTTGAAGTCTTTTAAAGATTTATTACCGCTGCTACCAGATGGTGCCCCTACCTTCAAATGATATCATAGGTATGTACTCACATATATTTAAATTGTTAATCTTCAAGGGGTATGTGCAGGAGAAGGGATCTCTTTCCAGATATCCTGAAGGATCTCAAGATCCAAAGCATTCAGAGGAATAATGTAACCCGGGTTTGATTATTCTGATATGAATCTATTTTTTATGACATTATTTTGATCTAGGTTGCATATTGAAGCTATGACCATCATACTAAACTTTGGTCAAGATTAAATTTGAGATCATAGAGTTTTTTTTCTAACCCAACCTTCTCTCAAGATAGAATATTGTCCTAGTACAAAAGAGAGGTTAAAGAAAGCACTTATTATCTTGAGCAAAGGAGACTTGGAATAAAAACAACACACTAGAAGTGAAGACTCCAGGTTTGATTATTGTAATTGTCATTCCTCTAACTTATACTTCTAAATTTTGCTACATCACAAATAGGTTTTGTAGATGTGATAGAAATCCTTAAATTTTTTTGATTATAGAGATGTACTCATTAGTCTCCTTTAGGAGACATTCTTGTTTTGGTTCCTCTTGTTTTCTTGTTCCAGACAGGTCAAGAACAAAGGAAGATACTTATCCTTCAGAGGAAGTCACATTGACTCGGAGGGAGTCAAAACTATTTGAGAAAGAGGAAGAATAGAACCATCCTTGAGACAATCAATGAAATAATGCATGATCATAATCTTTCTATGATTTCATGGACAGAAGCATGCATGACCCAGTATATGTTCAGAGCAAAAGTATTCACCAAAATAGAAGCCTTCACCAGAGTGAAGCCTAAGATTGAACACTTCAGGTTATTTGGGTGCCCAATGTATCTTCATGTACCCAAAGAGAAGAAGTCCAAGATAGATCCTTTAGAAAGAAAGGATATAGTGAATATTCAAAGACATTCTAGATCGACATCCCTGGTCATAGACAGATCGAGACAAGGAGAAACATAGTCCTTGAAGAAGATATAGTCTTTCAAATATCCAGAGAATCTTAGATGGATATTGATAGTAAGACTATACCTTCTCCCCCTTCAATAGTTCAGAGGGAGAAAGACATTATTCCATTTGATCTAGTTTTTCCAGTTGATATGTTCAGTGATATTGCAACAAGGCATAAAATGATTACCTGGACTCACTATGCAAGAGGCTGAAAAGAATAAAAGCCTCTCAAGGAACATTCTGAGAAAACAAAAAGATATTTTTCAAGTTATCCTTCAGTCATGAGCCACTTCAATGATGCTGAGACTCCTTGTCTTAGAGAAGAAACAAGAGAACCTGTATGGAAAGATGCCATAATAGAAGAATACCAATACATCTTAAAGAATGATGCATAAGATATTATTCAGCGACTGGAAAGGGAAGTCTGTGGTAAATTCCAAGTGGATCTATAAGATCAAGCATACAACTGATGGAAGTATCAAGAAATACAAAAGAAGATCCATATACAAAATTTTCTCATAAATAGAGGGATTTGTCCATGATGAGACACTTGACCCAGTGAACCGATTCACTTCCATCTGTACCACCATCCATGAGTTGGAAACTATATCGAATAAATAGATTCTTGATGAGTTTGGATTTCATCAAGAGTGTTGTTGATCCAAACCTATACATTCTTGGTGACGCGAACCTGATCCCGATGACTTACTCAGAAAGCCTAGTTGTTGAAAAATAAGAAAACATTGACTTCTGCTTTTCATAAAGGATATGAGTACGATACACTACTTCTTGGGACAAGAAGTATGACAGAGGACCAATGAAATTATCCTAATTCAAGGAAAATATACAGTGGGAATATTAAAGAAGTATGACATAATACAAATCCACCGTGATGGATTTAAATAAGACAATTGATGATGATTCAGAAGAGATTAATCCACAGTTGATTGGATCACTAATGTATTCGATCAACACCAGACTTGATTCACGCCATACAGTGAATGTGATGAGTCAACCAAGACAGACTCACTAGGAAAAAACAAAAAATGTATTAAGACACAGTTGGATATGACATGAGATATTCCTCCAGTGTGAACTTGAGTTTGCAGAATATGCCAATTCAGATTGAGTAGAAAGTATAGTGGATTGGAAGATCACATCCAGTTGATGTTCTACCTTGAAGTCTTACAAGGTTTCCTGACACAGCAGGAAACAAAACTTTGTGGCCTTGTGTGCACCATAGATAGAGTATATATAGCAATGAGTGTGTGAAGCAATGTGGCTTCACAAACTTCCAACATATTTACTTGACCATGAGATGGATCCTATGATGATAACTAAGAGTTATGTGTAAAGCTCCTTGAGATTCCAGTAATTCCTGATGGTTCAAAAACACGATGAGATGAAATACCTTCACATCATAGATATGATACAGAAGAAACATTGTATACTTGCAGTATCTTCCTACACCTGAGCAAAATGCAAACATTTACTTGGTGAAGAACTCCTTCCGAGTTAAGAGGGAGTATGGATGACCTTAGCCAAAAA
>SNQJ01S0010484.1:87511-97796 GCA_010110895.2 Picea sitchensis
ACTACTAGGAAATGCTTTCTTTATATTTTTACCTAGCATGCATCCCTTACAAATTTCATTTTTACTAAGACAAATAGAGGGCATGCCACATACCATGTTCTGTAGATTTGGAAGAGCTTTGAAATGAAGATGTCCAAGTCTTCTATGCCACAACTCGCTAGAGCTAGTTTCATCATGAGCTAATGCCTCAAATGACTGTCGTGACATGACATAGAGTCCTCCACTGTGAGTACCAATGGGTTTTGTTGTACTTAAGTGGCTACCTTTAGCCCACAGTAGTTCCTTCTTGTCCTTGAAGATCACCTAACATCCCTTGTCCTCAAGGGTTGCAACTCATATTATATTCTTCTTGAGCCCTGGAATATATAATACTTCATCAATATGAAGTCAAGCCTCAGATTCCAATCTGAAGGAGATAAAGCCTACTCCCTCTATCTTGTAACATTTTTCATCCCCAAGCTCAACCTTCTCTGCAAAATATTTTGACTCGAAATATAAGAGGATCTCCTTGTATCCTGTCATGTGATTTGATGCACCATTGTCTACTAACCAAGTTTTCGGCCCCATGAAAACTGAACTAGATAAGGAAGAAACCAAGTAATATTCTTTTCTATTTTCTTTCTCATTAGAAGGACTTTTCTGATTTCTTTTGGATTCATCATCCTCGACAGTTGAGGCATGATGTTTCCCTTTCCTTGGATATTTATTTATAAACCAACAATCTTTAACAAAATGACCCAACTTATTACAACAAAAGAATTTAATCTTAGATGTATCAATATTCTTGCCTTTGAATGTACCTTTTGTGTTTGGATTCCTCTGACATATTTTATAGAAGGTGCCTTTCTTATTTCCCTTGAATCTTGATGCTAAAGTTGAGTGCTCTTCTTTCGTTTTCTCGCTCCTGGTAGCTGTGTGACTCTCCTCCTGGAGGAAATCATTCCATAACCTCTCAAATGTGGGTTGAATCTCTCTCCCACTTACACTAGATAAGAAGGTCTCCCATGAAGAAGGAAGACCGTAAAAAATGGTCTGCACTAAATCATCATCGTCCACTATCACCCCTATGACCAAAACTTGATCTCTGATCTGGGCTATCCTGGAATAGAAAGATGCCACTGATTCACCTTTCTCCATTTTCAAATACTTAACCTTGTGCTTAAGTGTCCTCTTCTGACTTGGAGCCTATTTCTCATACATATTCACCAAGGTATCCATACAGTCCTTAGCAGTCATTAATGAAGTCATTACAGGCATTATACTGTCTTTGACTGAGTCAAAGATGATTATCTTGGCCTTTTATTGATTCTTCCTGAAGGCCGCTCTTCCTGCATTATTAGTGGGTTCCTCCACCAATGTGGTCACATACTTCTCAAGATCATGCTCCTGCAAGTTATTTGTTATCCAGAGATTCCACACATTGAAGTTGGCAGCTCCTTCGAGCCTATCCTCGGCCCTGACTGAAATGGAGGATGCCATGGACCTCACACTGGAAACTTAATAAAGCTATCTTGGATCTGTGTGTACCTATTGCTACACTTCAACAATCTTAACACACCCTAAGCTCTGATACCATGTTAAATTATGAGCTTGATTTCTTATGCAGATTAATTCTTGTATTTTCTTCAACACTTTGATTCTAGCTTAATACACTTCAACAATACCAAATCATAATCGAATATCAATAACTATGTATATGAGTAAGCATGCACATAAACAACACATATACCCTGGGGAAACCTTGTACAGGGAGAAAAACCCCAACAAATGATATTCCTTTATTGCATTAATAATGTAAGATCACTTAAAAATCTCCACCATGAATGTTCTTCTCTTAAAGAGCTTGCCAAGATGACTCTGACCTGACAAAGACCTAAAATACCTTGTTGAAATACTCCTATGATATGATTCCTTTATTGTTGATATACAACACGGATATGTTTCTTTGGTATGTTGCCTCTTTATCACTGAGATGTGACTTTATTGCTTCACCCTTAACCTGCATATCAAAACTGTGTTGAAGAGAGGGTTTGACCTCTGCTTATATAGGATGAAGAGGAGAGACTTGAAATAATAAAATGTTTGCATGAGTTAATCATAACTCAGCTTCATACTTTAGTTCGAAATTAGAACTAGAATTGATATTGGTTACAACTCAACATTATACTTTAGCTCGAAAATAGAACTAGACTTGAGACTGGTATGCTTTAGTTCAAAAATAGAACTAGACTTAAGACTTCAGTTACAACTCAACATTACACTTTAGTTCAAAAATAGAACTAGACTTAAGACTTCAGTTACAACTCAACATTACACTTTAGTTCTAAAATAGAACTAGACTTGAGACTTCAATTACAACTCAACATTACACTTTAGTCCAAAAATAGAACTAGACTTAGGACTTCAGTTAAAACTCAACATTACACTTTAGTTCAAAAATATAACAAGAATTTGGAATTCAATTACAACTCAACTCTTTACAAGGCAATTTATAATTCTCTTCATGGTGGATAATGTTACACATGCCAACGCACTAGATCAATACATTTATATCATTTTCAATATTAGGAATATCGTTTGTTTCTAGCTCATAGGAATTTTATATTCAACCTAAATTTTTCTATATGCCTTGACTTTTTCTCATGGCTCACAAGGTTTGACTAGGCTCACAGAGGTTGTATGTTCCCCCTGATTTTTTCACTAGTCTGTCTATGCTCACAGAGGTTGTACGTTCCCCCTGAATTTTGCACTAGACTATCTATGCTCACAGAGGTTGTACATTTGCCCTCACTTTTGCATTAGACTCACATAGCATCTCGTTTGTCCTGATTTTTGGTTTGACTCACATAGGTTGTACTTTCCCCCTAGCTTTTGTGAATACCTCACAAGACTGGTTGATTCTCCAAATCTCCCTGGCTAGCCTCAGGGTGGCCCATATGACCTCTCATTGGAGAATGACTATGGATGCTGCCAATTTTAACATTCACAATCTGATTCACTAAAAGTCTTTGCTAAATGTTCAAGTACCTTGAGTTGGTAGCGTGTATCTTCAGACTCAATGGATCTGAATTGAGATTTGAAATGTTCCATAGCAATCTTTTTAATTTCAGGATCAAATGTGTGGAGGACACCTGAATCAACTTCAATATCCCAAATTGTATTATGTGTCCTCCTCATAGTGGCATATTTATGGAAAAATTTAGTATTCTTATCTCCACTATTGAGACAAATAGCTCTACTTCTGATTCTCCAAGTATCTTCTTCAATAGCCATAATATTTTATTTTTCCTGCTTCAAAACCTTGAGTGTGTTCAGGTCTTCTTGCTAAAAAATCCAAGTCAGACACTTATCAAAGATTGTTGCCATATTGGATTCTATTTGGAGCAATTCTGATTGTAATGTGTTTTCTTATCTCTCTACCAACTGATCATTACTTTTTTTAGGTTCTTTAGTTTTGAACATAGTAGTTGGATAGAGGAGGAATCCGACCAAAGACTCATTAAATACCATGTTTGCTTGATGAGAGAAGGAAAATATAGATCCTTGATCCAAGTAGAGTTGAACTTAAATGGTGGCTTAGAATTATGAGAAAGAGAGTCCAGTTGGAGAGAGATTGGATTATGATCCGAAATGGTAGAATTGATCACCCAAGATCTAATCTTGAAGTTGTTGTTGAAAAGGGATTCGTCTAGTAGGAAACGGTCCAATCTCTTTGCAATACCATTAGTTCTAGCTCTTCCATTCTGCCAAGTGGGAGTATGTTTTATAGGCTGGACATCCACTAAACTAGAGGAGTGTATGTGACTTGTGAAGAAGTCTGAGAGTGGATTTGATCTTGCTGTATTCCCCCATACTTCCCTCATTTAAAGTGTGGATTTTAGATCTCCTCCAACTATAATGCCTTCCTCTTTCAATAAACTAGACTGAAAAATAGGGATCCAAAATAATTCCCTATCCTTATAGTGAGCATAACAATTTATCAATTTTACTTTATCCATTAACTATTTAAACCTTCCTTCCAGATAAATACATGCAAGGGTGTCAAGAGAAAATAGCTCAGCAAAGGTTGGATTCCATCCACTCAGCAATCCACCGGATTGACCACAAGGGTCCAGAGCCACAACATTCCAAGAGGGAACACATTGTAGGAAAATCCTAATAGTCTTGTCACTTCTTACGAAGGTTTCTTGGATAAACATGATATCAGGGTTAAGTTGTGAAAATAGAGTTTTAAGGGAGGCAATTTTATGGGGTCCCCCAAACCCACGAATATTTAGGGATAGGATGATCATAATGGAACCTGGGTATTCGACTGGCATACTCTAAGGGCCAAAGAGGAAGACAAAACATGATCAATATTCAAATAAACTGTAAGTGACGAGGTCAATGGGCAATCTGAAATTTGTAAAACTAGATCAAAAAAAGAGGTTAATCCTCCCTCCTTTACTCCTGGAGGGATTTTTGGGATTCGGGCTCTGGTTTTTTTCAAATAGTGACAATTGAACAAAGTGAGGCAAAGGGAAGAAGAGTTGATAGGTTAGAAACAAGTAGGTTTTTGGGAGCAAGGGAGACCACAGACTTAGGAAAATGATTGGGAGTAAGAACAACAGGGTCGTCATGGGTTAAGGAATTACAGGTAGAATCCTTAAGTTGGGGGGCTTCCAAGATAGTGACATCCAATAAAAGACCTCTATCTTTAGAAAGGATCGCAACAGGCTCTAGGACAGAGAGAGGCACTGTGTTTAGGGGAGCATCATCAGGAGGGGTGGAAATGTATTAATACTTTAGCAATGCTAATTAATGTATTACTACTTTTACAAATTAGAAATGTATTATTACTTGAGAAATCTACTAATTATTAATGTATAAATTAATTATTACATTACATTATTATTAATGTATCAATCAATATTACAATATTACATCAATTTCATTAAGAAACATTAGACGAGCTCTGCAAACTAGGGTTTATAAAGCTTGGTATCGATCTGCAGCACCTCAGCTGTGGCCCCGAGGGGNGGGGGCTCATGATTCGCACGGAGGGGGAGCCGCAAGGCACCTCCTATAGCCATGTCACAACGAATGATGAGGCCACTGAACGGCTGAAGCGGCCGACTTTTGAAACACCACCAGATCTGCGCGCGGAGCTTCTGGAGGACGGAATTTGCAAAGACAAAGAGATGGAGATCGACCTTGAGAAGGAGAACACCCCTAGCCGCGCCTCGACTCCGTGGCTGCCAGGAAAATGCATTCCGCAGGCGCCGCAAGCCTCGAAATATGTAGTCAATTCGCCAAGGATAGAGGTGCAGAAGAAGTATATGAGGGACCACGCCCTGGTGGGGAAATTCCTGGGTCTCTGGCCCTCGGAAAGAGATCTGATCAAATGGATTTAGTATTGGTGGAAGCCGAGAGGGCATTATGACTTGCAACTTGGATCCAAGGGTTTCTTCACCATTATCCTCCATAACCTAGAGTATCGCAATCGCATCTTTGATGGAGGGCCATACTTCTACAACTCGGCAGGACTTTTCTTAAGGTTCTGGACTGATAAGTTCAGCCCTGAGAAGGAAGACTTTGCCCATGCACCAGTATGGCTTAGGTTATATTCCCTACCCCAGGAGTTCTGGTTAGAGGAAGTCCTAGCAAGCATAGGAAATACTATTGGCATCTATGTCAAATCATCCGAAGCCACCAAGCAACGGCGCTACACCTCTTATGCCCGAATATGCGTGTATCTGAACATAGCCAAGCCGCTTCCCGGCTCCATCACGCTAGAATATCACGACGAAGACTGGTCTCAAACCATCGACTATGAGCATATTCCTTTCCGCTGCAGGAAATGCCATGAACATGGCCACCTTTTTCGAGACTACCCACTCAACGCTACGCCGAAGGAAGGAAATCCAGAGAGTGGCAAGGACAAGGACGGCTTCATGCAACCAACAGGGAAAAGATGTCAAGGTGGACGGAAGCAGCCAGCCCAGGTAAGTAAAGATCCTTCCACTAGCAATAAGTTTGACGTCTTGCAAAACCAACCGGAAAATCCTATCAACCCTGAACATCCCTTAGCACCTCCCCCGAACAATGCTGCTCAACTCATCAACCAAGAAATAGATCAGCCAATCGAGGGCAAGGAACTGGACCCCCCTCTTCCTACTTCCGCCCCTAACCAGCAAGAGACCGACGATGGGGAGGCGGACATGGAGCTTGAAGAGCACGACCTAGCTGGAGTAGATCTGGAGCATTTGGAGCATGCTTACATGCAGCAAAAACTCTACACTATACCTAGAGACCAACTGAGGAAGGTTCACAAAGTATTCCTCAACTCCTCAGTAGGCTCCTCTGCTCGATCCAGCAAAAGTATAGGGATCCAGGGCGGTCAATCAAAAAATCCAGCCAAAACCCAGAAAGATGAAAAGAAAAGAGGCAGAAAATCAACCAACAAGCTCATTCAGGAAATAGGGAATTTTATGGTGAATTAAGGACAAATCAACCTGATTTCAGATAGCTTTCCTCCTCTCCCCAATCCCCAGTCATCATGAATATCATCACATGGAATATCAGAGGCCTAAATGGACGCAGCAAACAAAAACTGCTGCGGGATCTGATAATAGCAGAAAAGCCAGACATCTTACTTCTACAGGAAACAAAATGCACCTCAGAGGACATGGACAAGCTATTACCTTACTGCTGGAAACAGGGGAAGGTAGTATCAATAGATTCCACAGGAACAGCGGGAGGACTAGCCATCCTGTGGAACACCAATGCTATAATATTGGACAATTTCATCACTACCAAGTGGTCCATCATGGCTGATTACAAGCTTATCGGATCAAATAGGCCTGGACACCTAACCAATGTTTACGGCCCGGCCATCCCCCGGGACAAGAAGGCGTTCCTCCGAAGCCTGCGATATCTGGACAATCTAGCGCAGCACAAAAACAAGCTCATCGGTGGCGACTTCAACATTATTCGCAGCTTGGAGGAGAAAAGAGGCGGCTCTAGGCACCTGGATCGGGACTCTGAAGACTTCAACACTCTCATAGATGAGCTTCAATTCATTGACCTAGGCACGGACAACGGCTTGTACACCTGGACAAACCGCAGAACTGGCATCCACCAAATAGCCTGCAAACTAGATCGATTCCTGGCTTCCGAATCTCTCATGCTGGAAGGCATTGCAACAGAATCGGCTATCCTAAATATCTCTGAATCAGATCATTGGCCAGTGAAATTAAGGATGGACATCCCAGCCACCCCAGGAAAGAAACCCTTCAGGTTTGAGAAATTTTGGTTAGACCATCCAGAATTCCAAGAAAACATCCAAACCTGGTGGAGGGAGGTCGAGGTTCCTCGTGGATCCAAAATGTATCGATTCCAGCAAAAGCTAAAAAACCTCAAGCAGATACTCAAATCCTGGAATCAAAGCACCTTCGGCAACATATTTGATGCTCAAAAACAGCTGCTGGTACAATTGGAAGGGATTCAGCAGCAGATCAGACTTCATGGAATAACAAATGAACTTAAAACCCAGGAAGCAGCATTGAATCAGCAGCTCGAGATCAGGAAGAAGCAAGAGGAGATATTATGGAAGCAGAAATCGCGAGTGCAATGGCTAAGGGAAGGGGAGAGAAACACTAAATTCTTTCATAGAACCGTCATCCAAAGGCGGCATACCAACAGGATCACCCATCTCCAGTCAGATGAAGGGGTCACTATACACTCTCATGAGGACATGGAAAATACTTTGACAGGTTACTTTCAAACTCTCCTCACCGAACTCAGGACAGATAGGTATGAGGCTATCAGGAAAATCACGCGGCATGTACCCTCTCTCGTCACCCCGGAGCAAAATGCTGCCCTACTGCACCCAATTACCATAGAAGAAGTGGACCAAGCGCTACAGGAAACTCCCAAGGACAAGGCTCCAGGCCCTGACGGATTCACAAGCGACTTCTTCCATCATTGTTGGCCGCTGATCAGAACCGAAGTCTGGGAAATCTTAGAGGATTCCCGAGCCTCTGGCCAAATTCTCCAGGCTCTCAATGCCACTTTCATAGCCCTCATACCCAAAGAAGGAAGCGCCCATCATCCCAATCAGTTCAGACCGATAGCTCTATGCAATGTCATCTACAAGCTTCTAACCAAGGTCATAGCCCGGCGACTCAAGCCCATCCTACCTACTATCATCTCCCCGGAGAAATCAGGCTACGTGGAGGGAAGACAAATCCTGGACAGTGTCATTCTTGCCCATGAGGTGATCCACTCCCTGCAAAAGACCAAAACCCCAGGTATGCTCCTCAAATTAGACCTCTCTAAAGCTTTTGATAAAATCAGCTGGGACTATATGCAGGCAATGCTCCTCACTTTTGGCTTCGATCAAACCTGGGTAACATGGATTGTAATTCTAACCTCTTCGGCCTTCTTTTCTATTCTTATCAATGGTGTCCCGTCGAAGCCCTTCTCCCCTTCGAGAGGAATCAGGCAAGGAGATCCCCTTTCACCGTTTTTGTTTATTATCCTAGCCGAAGGCCTCAGCAGATCCATTCATGCATCCATTGACTCCAAACTTTTGACAGGTCTTCCCCTGCATGGCATCTCCCCACCTATCTCGCACAACCAATTTGTTGATGACACCCTCTTGATGGGCAGCCCCACTGTCCGGGAAGCTAGCTCCCTCCTGGATATCTTACAAACCTTCGCGGATGCCTCGGGTCTAGAATGCAACAAGGAGAAGTCCCAAATATTCTTCTTCAACACCCCTCCCCCGGTCCAGCGTCATATCTCTGGCCTCCTTGGTTTCAACAGAAGCTCCCTTCCATCCAAATACTTGGGCATCCCCTTAATTGGTAACGCCCACCGAAACTCCTCCTGGGAACACCTCCTCTCTTATTTCTCCAAAAAACTCTCCTCTTGGACCTACAGAGCGCTTAATCTCCCCAGCCGCCTTATACTTCTCCAAGATGTTCTCCAAGCCCTTCCGATCTATACCTTCTCCGCGTTAGCCGCCCCGAGAACCATCCTCACCACTATCAAAAGCATTCAAAGAAACTTTATTTGGCAGGGTCTCAACACAGGAAAGAAAATAGCGCTGGTAAGCTGGGACAAAATCTGTCGGCCCAAGGAGCAAGGAGGCTTGGGCTTAAAAGATCCCTTTATCATGAACAAGGTGCTAAGTGCCAAACTCTGGTGGAGATGGTTAAAAAGCCTTGGGGACCTTTGGGCCCGGCTTTGGAGGAAGAAATATGCTCCAAGCATGGTAGAAAAGAATCTCGTCCATTGGAATGAGGATAGCCCAGGCTCTCTAATATGGATGGCAGCCAAACAGAACCGATAGTTGGTGACTGCCAACGCCTTCTGGGAAATAAGAGATGGGAAAACAACTCTTTTTTGGCAGGACTCTTGGAAACAGTGGCCGATTTTGGGTAAGGAGGACTGGGCCCCTATCATTTGCAACCCAGCCACCAGAGCGGGCATGACAAAGGTCGTCAACTACTGGCAGATCACCCCCCCAAGGAATCCGTGGCGTCAATGGGTTCTGGACAGGGACATCATAGGCTTGGATGCAGACGTGGACTTGACTCAGTGGCAAGGAGAGATGGCAAAGCGGAAAGTTCCAAGAATTGCAGGGGAGGATATCTTAAGATGGGGACATAAACCACGAGGCACCTTCACCACAAAGGAGGCATACCAGCTCAAGGCCCCTCTAGACGCTCACCCTAACACGAAACAGTGGCGCAAGCTATGGGATCTCAGGCACTGGCCAAAAATCACCCTCTTCCTATGGCTCGTAAGTCACTCAAGTATCCTAACCTGGGACAATCTGGCGAGAAGGGGCTTTGAGGGCCCATCGATATGTCTACTTTGTGGGGAAGCAGAGGAAACCATGAATCACCTTCTCAACTCTTGCCCCTACACCGCTCAAATTTGGGACCGGGCGGCCCTCATCATGCGCACCTCAGACCGTTGTCAGGATAGCATACTGACCACGATCACCGAGTGGAGGGACAGAGCTTTCGATTCCCCCATCCTCAACCGAGTATGGAAATTACTACCGCGTTTCATTCTCTGGAAAACCTGGAAAGAAAGGAACCGAAGGCTCTTCAAAGGAAGGTCCCTACCCTGGCAACATTGCTGGCATCAGTGCTGTAGGAATATCCAGGAAACTTTGCCTCTTCAAGAGTGGTCTGGACAAGACGCGAATTGCAGCCCTGCTGAAATGCACATACTTCGTCACTGGGTTCCACCCTCCACTACCACGGCCCCTCCCCGTCCTCCCCAGCCC